>CM062813.1:737956374-738258605 GCA_031772625.1 Pinus tabuliformis
AACAAGTCCTGCAATAGTCGACAATCCTTGCTTCTTCATACAAGGTTTCCACCATAGTCATCCCCCCTGGCACGATCCTCCCTAGCATAGACAAACTGGTTTTGTCTTTCACTGCACACGGTCCATCTACCAAATGCTCAAATGGAACACGAGTACCAATACTTACTTTATCAATATGAGGCTCCCCATATGAGTGACCTCACCCATCCATGTCGATAAGCTGCACGACCCTGGTTCAACTTGATCACCTTCAAGTTCTGCCTCCATCGTAGTCATGTCCACAACATCTTCATCTATTATGGCTTCTTCTTCCTTGATAGTACCATCTGCAACATCACCTTGCTCCATTGTCCAACCAAGTTGAAGAAGCTTGTCCTCAACACCTTTTTCCAAGGCTTCAAGTTCTTCACGGATTCGGGGTCTCTCTTCCTTCATCCTCTTCAACCTTTCCAAGGTAAGTAAGAGCTTCCTTCCACCTTCTCCCAAACTTGCCATGCCTTGTACCTTGTCATCATGTGATTCTTCCATGTGAGTGTCCATCCACGCTGCCAAACTATACGACGATCCTGGTTCAACTTGATTATCCTCAAGTCTAACCTCCATCATAGTTGAGTCTTCAACATCTTCGGTCATCATGACTTCCTCTTTCTGGTCTGCAACCTCATCTATTGCCTGACTGATTTGAAGAAGTCCATCTCGTCCAAGCATCAACATCAATGCCATCTGTATTTGTCACCACGAAGTCCAGCTGACCTCTACATCCTTCCAACTGTACAGGTACATCTCGTATCATGCCTACTGCCAAATTCCACGAGGTTATCTCCCAGTTCTCCATAGTAGATATCAGCCCCACTTCTTCTATAAACCGTGCCGATATAAGGTTATATGAACCACCTGTGTTTGCCAACGCTTGAACATCTTTGCCACAAATCTTCAAGGTTACAAGACCTCGGTTGTTCTCCATGACCTTATCTTCACCTGTCAACTGTCACGAGCAACCTTGCTCTGATACCACCTGTCACGCCCCCAAGCCTACGGTAACTTTTTTTCCGTGCCCGGCAGGGTGCGGCACCACCGTGTACGTTCTTTTTGTTAATACTTGTACATATGGACTACGCCTTAACCGATATAAACATGCTTTAACCATTATCTTATAACCATGTGAAAGCATTAATCTTCATAATTCATCATAAACCATTCTTTAACAATTCATATGCAATTAAACCGAACAACAATTGCAAACAACCATGTAGAATGGGAGGGGCAACTCCCGAACGAGTCCGCCCAATAATCAATATATTATGAACCTTCAATAATACATCAACATACAAGTGTGCCGGGCAAAGTCCTCGGCCAACACTTAGAATCCTTTTACAATATTACAACAAGGCATGAGAAGCCTTTACATACACAATCATGCACCTTTGCCTTATGAGCGGGTACCCACCCGGGTCACCAAGACGCTCATCCAATTCTGCACCAAGACCGTGTACCCAATCCTCCTCAATCGTGACCTCTTTCACACCAGCCAATCTCCAAAATATGCGAAGTCCTTCTAACCTTTATGCGCATGAGGAATGCGCATTCCTTAAGTCCTTCGCGCCTTTTCCTTGTCTCTTATGCGAGCTCCTTGAGCGAAGATCGAATGATGAGAGTGAAGTCTCATCCTCCATAATATATACGCATCTCCCATATGTTACAAGGGGGCTGCTTAACTTATGGCCGACCTCCTATTTAACATATAAAGCCCACGTATTATATTATTTTACATTATTTAATTCTTATTTAATCCACACATATTTATATGTGTATTCCTTCATATAATATGCTTTCTCCTTATGTTTTAAGGGTGTGCTTCGCTCACACGGTTGCCCCCATTATTTTACATATGAGCCCTCACATATTATATTTTGTTTTAATCACCCACGCATATTTACACTCCATGACATATGCGTATAAGTCTCCATACGATATGTAATTATTTGCTTTAATATGCCCGTCCACACTTAGCCGCATTCGGCCTAAGTGCCTTTCGTCGCACAGCATCCGTTCGTCGCATTGTAACCGCAGCTCGTCGCATTGTCGGTGGTCGCACCCGCTCGTCGGGTGACCGGCCCGCGTCCGCCGTAGAACCGCGCGAACCGTTCACCAACTCGTCGCACTGCCGTTTGCTGCTCGAACCACGCCTGCCCATGCTGTAACACACCTGCCTATCGAACCATGCCCGCGTCCATACAACCGTGCTGTCCTCCGCGTTGTTCATCGCTCGGGTTGTTCGCCCCATCGGGTGTGGGTCGCGCCCATCCCAAGTGTCGGAGGTAGCTCGCCCTCCCCGTCGTCGTGCCAAAATGCGCCCGTCGTCGGGCCAAAACTCGCCCGTCGTCGTGCACAGTGCGCCCACCCTTCGTGCACGCCTGCCCGAGACTCAAGGGCCTTACAATTTCCTCCGAACTGTCACTCTGCGAATCCATGAGCAAATCAAAATTTTACTTTAAAAACAAGGTCAAGGAGGAACCTTCAGCTGAAGTTTTAACTTGATGTTGTTGAATCATTTATATGTTTTCATATACTAGCCGTTTTGTCAAAATGTGATCGATGAAATGTTTAGTCGCGTTGTGGAAGATTTTTAGTCCAACCATACTGGAATCAATTGCTTTATCACCTCAATGAGACTTGGTTATATTTCTACATAAGTTGTCATCCGTTAGTAGCAATGTCGATTTTTAACAACTTCATGATACTATGAAACTGAGATACGACATAAAGCAACTTGATAGTAACTTCAATTTTTCTGTCTCTCGTGTATTCATTCTTCCACTATGTCTAACTCTTTCCCAGTTGAATGATTCTTAAATCTAACCCACGTTGGAGTCGAGACTTTTCCAACAATATCCTCAATATTCTTAATGGTGGATTATAAACATGGATATATTCTTATGGATTTGTACATTTTTCATAATGCTTACATGAAAACATGGTTCGACTTCCCATTCGTTGGACGTACTGAGCATGTTCTTGGTGCTGCACGACCTTGACATTTTCACGCACTGACGTTGCTGTTTGTAGGTTGCCAAAAAATCAATTAAATATTTTACTCAATTTCTTGCTAGTTCGGGAAGAGTTTTACAAATTGCATTCAACATTTAGAGTTGGTGGTTATCCTTAAACCACTGCAGGTTGTAGATCTCCCTTTTCCAAGTTGAAGGTCTCTCTCTCCAAAGCATTAGGAACACTTCTTCTAACATAATATTTCAACTTCTTGCTAGATTTGGAAGAGTTTTAGGCACTGCACTAAGAATTCCAGTGTTGGTGGTCATCCTTAACATTCAGCCTAGTGCCACCATGCATGTTTTTTATATTTTGTATTACAACTCTCTTCTTGGACTGTATATACTCCTTCAGAGTAAGGGGGGAAATATTGGACACCTAATCAACTAAGGGTTATGGTGAGGAAGTTGAAAGGTCAGAAAGAGTCCAAGAGACCTTGGAATATGAATCCAAGAGTCACTCCAATGTATTAATAATTTATATCATCTGAATAATATATGCATCTAATGCTTATCTTTCATATTTTGGTTTTCACCATGGTTATGTTTAACAAGTCTAAATGTTAGATGTTTTGGTTTTTTCTCAAGGAAATCACACAATAGAATTTTTGGTGAGAATTCATAAATAAATTCAAAACTACAAAACCTTTTAAGACATTCAAATTATTTAGATTATATAAATTTATCTTATTATTACAACAAATTGCTATCAAATTTTAAATAAAATTAACTACAAAATATGTAGAGAAAAACAGAAAAAGAAAAAACTAACAATACATTATTATTACTAGCATAGATCCATCTTAACCACTAGCTTAGAGAATCAAATTTCTTTATGTGCAAAGTTATTTTTGTTGACACCTAATCATCAGGATTGGGTGAACAACTGTAATTGATGTAAATAAATAAGAAAAGATGAAGAGTCACTAGGAGATGAAATGAACAGTCTCTCCCTCATGTATATAATAAAGACCAACCTGAATGAATATCATGAATTGTTTTGAGGAGTTACTGCCTGGTCTGACATGGTATGAGAGCTAGCGCCATTTTTGGCTTCCAGCTCCATTTTGTAACTCCCTTCTGCCATTTCTTCAGAAGTTTGTCCTGCATTTTCCTGCTAATTTTCCTGGTGGTCTGACTCTGTCCCTTTGCCAATTTTCCTGGTATCGTCTCCCACGCTCCTCCACTTTCATGCTCTGCCACGTTCTTTTCTCTGAATATTGCATTGGTGTGGTCTAATAGCGCTGCTCTCCCATACCTCTCCCAGCTGAATATTACGCTGATAAAAAAAAATACAGTTCTGCAAGCTGAACTTCTTCTAGTTCACGCTTTGATTGACATTGAAATACCTCGATGGAGCCCTCTGGCGTAGCGGAAGCTTGATGGAGCCTTCTGGCATTGGTGGAGAGATTACTTTCTGGAAGGTTATCGCTTGAGATTTGGCATGACACGACTGTGGTTACATGTTGAGACCCACGAGCCCGTGACCTTATATTGAAGGTCGTTTTCTGCAAACATAGAGGTGGACTTTTAAATCTTCTACATGGAATATTGCTTCCTGTATTCATAAACATTGCTCCATATTACGCTGACCTCTATACGTTGTTCCATATATATATAAAGCTGGTATATATAAGCGTTGTTCCACATATATAATGTTGTCTCCACGCTAATGTTGTTTTCATATATACGCTGGTATATATAACGTTGTCTCCACGCTAATGTTGTTTTCATATAGATGATATCCCATATATACCACGCTGTTGGGCTCCCATAATGTTGTTTTCATAACATTGTTTTCAAAGTGGCTAACATAGTTAACGCTCCTGCGTTTGACTGTGTTTAATATATTGTTTGAAAATACTGTCGTGGGGCCCGAACACACTTTGATATCCGCTCTAATACCTCTATCAGAATCGTTTTTTTTTAGCAGCAGAAGTTTTTTTTCCTCTCCACAAAAGCACATTTTTTTTTGCCAGTAGAAGTATTTTTACAGCACTCAGATTTTACAATGCATCTAATCATATCTATTGTGGGAGTAGTTCTCACTGACAAGGAGAACTATCCTGAGTGGTCCCGGAAGATAAAACACACCCTCATTTTCAATGAGTTGTGGAAAGGAGTGTGTGTTGGAGATGAAGAAAAAGAGCCAAAACAACCTACCTTAGACAAGGAGTTCACCATTTGGAAAAATAAGAACAACAAAACCTATGCATTAATTGCATCATCTATAAGTGAAGAGGTGAGTCGACATATTTCACCATTTTCAAATGCTTTAGAAACCTTACAAAAGTTGAAAGAACTCTATGACTCACACTTTGCACTTGAAGTTGTTCAACTCATGATTAAACTCTTCACTTTTGAATTACAAAATAATGATCCCCTTGCTCTTGCATCTGAAGTAAAATCTATACTGCATGATATTGAAGCCACTAAGGTTGAATTGGATATTCCTCTTATCACTTTTCTTAAGGTACTTTATCATACTTACTCCAATTATCTTTAGTCATTGCAAGAAAATGGAAATCTCAAAGATATTACCTTTGACTCTTTTGTGAAAAATTTTGATGAAAGAGAGAAAGCTTTTGGAAAGAAGACAACCCCTGAATCTTCTGAAGAGGTTGTGTGCCTTGCTCATAAAGAAAAGAATCTTGCCCAAGATTCTTCTAGAGGAAGAGGTGGTCGAAGAGGAAGAGGAAGATATTTAAGAGGTAGGGGGGGCTGACACTCCCAAGGAGAAAAGTCAGATTTGCACTGCATATGCTGCAAAAGAAATGGATCACATGATGCCTCCACATGCAAGTTACCTTGGGACAAAATTGAGCAGCAAAGAAACCAACCCAAAGGTAAAACTAATGACACGGACAAAGGTAAAGCACCTGAATCCGCTCACTATGTTGTGGCACAATGTAATATTGGAGTAAATGAAGACTTATTTAATGCTTCACTTGCTTCTTGGAAAAATGATTGGTTGCTTGATTCAAGAGCAACTTGCCACATGACTCATAGAAAAGATTTTTTTGAAAAATTTACTAACAATGTTCATGGAGCAAGTATACTTTGCATACCAATCAAAACTCAAGCCATCAGAGCTTGGCATACTCAGGCTTAAATTGCCTGGTCTTCCAGACTTTCTTCTGCATCATGTTCTATATCTCCCACAGCTGAAGAGAAACTTATTGTCCTTGGTCCACATCCGCCAGCAAGGTCACTCCTTTCATATGTTTGACGGAAAGCTTGAGGTGAGAAAAGCATCTGACCACTCACTTGTCATGAGGAGAATAGAAGAAAAAAGGCTTCTCAAGTTGTAGGGTACCTCTTCTCGTGCACAACATTTCTCATACAATTCTCATTATGAAGAAGGTACACTTCCATCAAGTTTATTATGGCATGCTAGATTTGGACATTTGAGCTATGACAGCCTCCACTTGTTGAAGAAAAATGGTGTTACTTGTTCGCCTAAAATTCCTAGGAAACTTAAGCAATGTGATGCTTGCATTCTAGGAAAGCATAGAAAACAGTCTTTTCATGATTCACATTCAAGATCACATAGAAAACTTGAACTCATTCATTCAAATTTATGTGGTCCAATACCTGTTCCTTCTGCAAATGGAAATAAATATATGATGACATTTATTGATGACTACACTAGAATGTGTTGGGTTTATTTATTGAAGAACAAATCTGATGCTTTTCAAACATTCAAGAACTTTCATACATGGATTGAAAATGATGCACAATCTCATATTGGCTCTATTCGCACTGATAATGGAAAAGAGTACACTTCAAATGAATTTGAAAACTATCTTCACCAACATGGGATCAAACATCAAATAACCGTGCCTTATAATCCCCAACAAAATGGTGTAGCTGAAAGGATGAATAGGACAATCTTAAATATGGTGTGCTTCATGATGTTTTTCAAAAATGTAAAATTGATGTTTTGGGCTGATGCAGTTCTGTGCGTTGTATATATAAAAAATAGATGTCCATCTAATGCTATCAAAAACAAGACTCCCTATGAAATGTGGTATGGGCACATTCCTTCGGTAAAGCATCTCAGGGTCTTTGGTTCCACCTGTTATGCCTTGATACCAAAGGTACATAGAAACAAACTTGGTGCAAGAAGTCGTAAGTGTATCTTCCTAGGGTATTCAAACACCTCCAAAGCATACCGTCTCTATGATGAAGTCAATAAAAAGTTTGTTGTATCTAGAGATGTAATCTTTCTTGAATCATCCAAAACTGACAATGTTGTTGAGCGGCAACTTGATCGCTTGGATAGATTCGCAAATGAAAAATCATTTCAAGAATTTGATAATCAAATTCCACATCTTGAAGGGGGATTCCTATACTAGATCAACCTATGGAATCTTCTTCTGAAGCACTCTCTCCCCCGCATGAAACTCCAACAACGGATGATACTTTAAGTGATATGATTGATAGAATTAGGAGACTCAATCTTGATTTAGTCCCAACTCAATCAACGGAGCAGCCTGGACCATCTGAGAAAGGTCCCCCAAAGTGGCTGACAAAGACACTTGAAAGTGTTCATCCTGATGAGGTTGGAAAGACAGGAACTATAAATTCAAACCGACAAAATGAAGGTGATGTAGATGACTCTGATTCACCTATTGATATGGATGTTTCTTATGATTGTGAATTGAATTTTTGTATAGATTTTGAACCAACTTCCTTCAAAGAAGCTGCTTCTCATGATGAATGGAAAGAAGTGATGCAAAAGGAGTACGATGCCTTGATAAAGAATGGCACTTGGAAGCTGGTTGATCCTCCATTAGGAACCAAACTAATTGGCTTCAAGTGGGTCTACAATAACAAGTATAAAGTTGATGGCTCACTTGACAAGCACAAATCCAGGCTTGTGGCAAAAGGTTTTGCACAGAAGGAAGGGGTCAATTATGAGGAGACTTTTTCCCCCACGACAAAATGGGCTACCATCCAGACACTCTTTGCCCTAGCAGCACAAAACGGTTGGAAAGTCCATCAAATGGATGTAAAAACTGCTTTCTTGAATGGCGATCTAAAAGAGAATGTTTTTATGTCCCATCCTGAAGGATTTTCTATGAAAGGGCATGAACATAAAGTATACAAACTTGTGAAATCCTTGTATGGCCTCAAACAAGCACCACGAGCCTGGTATGAAAAACTAACTGAGAATCTTCTGAAACTAAATTTCAAACATTATGATCTTGATGATGCAACTTTGTTTGTCAAGAAGGTTGGGAAAACAATTGTATATCTTATGGTATATGTAGATGATCTTTTGATGACAATGAAGAATGAAAGCTACATTGCATCCATAAAGAAGGAATTTAGGAAAGGTTTTGAAATGACTGATTTGGGCTATGTTCATTATTATCTTGGTATTGAAGTAACTCAACATCCGAAGTCCATATTCCTTTCTCAAAAGAAGTACTTTGGAGATCTGTTGAACAGGTTTGGCATGACAGAATGTAATCCTCTTACTACTCCAATGAAACAAAACTTAAAGCTCACATCCATTGAAGGAAAAGAATTTGAGGATGCAACAAAGTATAGACAGTTTGTAGGAAGTCTCAACTACCTAACTACTATCAGACCAGACATTTCATTTGTTGTTGGAATCCTCTCCAGGTTTATGCAAAAGCCTTGTGAGGGACATTGGTCTGCTGCAAAAAGAGTTCTAAGGTACTTGAAGGAAACTCAAGACTTTGGAATCAAGTATACACAGGTGGGGACTTTAGCTTGATTGGATAATCTGATTCAGACTTAGATGGAGACAAAGAAACTGGGGTATCTACTTCAGGTTATGCTATAAGTATTGGATTAGGTTCTTCCTCATGGAGATCATGCAAACAATCAGCCCTAGCAGATTCTACAACAGAGGTAGAATATGTGGCAACAACCGAGACAACAAAAGAAATTGTGTGGCTCAGGAAAATTTTTGAAGACTTGCAGGTGAAACAAGTACAATCGACTCCACTCATGATTGACAATACCTCGGCAATAAAGTTGTCCAAGAACCCAAAGTTCCATGATCGAATGAAGCACATCAATACTAAATATCACTTGATTCAACATCATGTTGAGGTCAAAACAATCCATCTATGCCATTGTTCCACTAATGAGCAAATTGCAAACATCTTCACCAAAGCGCTTGGAAGAGAAAAGCTTGAAAGATTCAGAACGATGCTTAGACTCACCAACATTCCTTTAGATTAAGGGGGGAAATGTTGACACATAACCATCAAGATTCGGTGAACAACTGTAATTGATGTAAATAAATAATAAAAAAAATGAAGAGTCACCATGAGATGAAATGAATAGTCTATCCGTCATGTATATAATAAAGACCAACATGAATGAACATTATGAATTGTTTTGAGGAGTTACCTCCTCGTCTGACAATCATAGAGTGAAAAAAGAATGTGTAATTTCTTATTGTCTAAATTGTATTTTTGAATGTTATAGAGATCGCATAACATGTGTATCGAGTCATTTTATAAGGGTATATTAAATTGTTTTTTTTGTAATTAATATACTTTTAAGTACCCATATTAAAATATTTTATTCATATTCTACATTGGATATTTTATTCTATACAACATTAAAATATTTTCTTTTAACATTTTTTCATTTTTTTTTTCTTTCTGTATATACATATTTATGAAGTTGATATCAGAGTGTTCAAATATTTTTTGAAAATATAAGTTTTAAACATCTTACTGATATATTTTTTTTACTTCTATCACTTTACATAAAATTATATTAGATCATATGGACAACTATTTAAATATACATAGTATATATTTTTTCTTTTTTAATACAACCGACATTCCTTCTCTATTTAGAGAATACTTTATTTTTGTTGTAAGACAGGTGAACATACTTGAACATACTTACACATCACCTTTACACTGGGTTGTAGAATGGATTGTAGAATGAGCCTCTTAGGCTCAACCAACATAGTTCCATCTTAACCATGGATCTAACATGAGCCAAAATGATCAAATTTCTTTAGGTGCAAAGTTATTTTAGAGTGCAAAAAAATGTGTAATTTTTTATTATTTAAATTGTATTTTTGAATGCTATACATATTACATAACAAGTGTATTGAGTCATTTTATAAGGGTACATTAAATTGGTTTCGTTGTTATTATTATATTTTTAAGTATAGGTCAAATTAATTCATATTAAAATAATCTATTCATATTCCACATTGGATATTTTATTCTATACAATATTAAAATATATTTTTTAAACATTTTTTCTATATATACATATTTATGAAGTTGATATCATGTATTAAAATATTTTTAAAAAATATAAGGTTTAAACATCTTACTCACATTTTTTTTACTTTTAATTACTTTACATAAGCCCCACGGGGTAGGCGAGTTGGTAATCACAATGCGGTGAAGTTCGTTAGAAAGGCGGGCTCCGTACTGAAGGTCACGAGTTCAATTCCCCGAGACTAACCCGACGTTGTGGAGAGGGGCGGGCACAGTTTCCCAGGGGTTATAGTAGTAGCGGTCAGGATCGACCCTGTGTAACGCGAGTTGCGAGGCTGCTCCAGTTGCCGATTCCTCTGTTAACTAAAAAAAAACATACTTACACATCACCTTTGCGCTCGGTTGTAGGATCTAGCATAAGCCAAGAGGTTCAAATTTCTTTAGGTGCAAAGTTATTTTAGAGTGCAAAAAAAATGTGTCATTTTGTATTGTTCAAATTCTTTTTTTGAATGTTATAGAGATTACATAACATCTTTATTGAGTCCTTTTATAAGGGTACATTATTTTTTTTGGTTACTAATATATATTTTAAATATACGTCAACATTAATTCATACTAAAATATTTTATTCACATTCCACATTGAACATGTTATTATATACAACAATAAAATATTTTCTTTTAACATTTTTTCTATATACACATATTTTTGTTAAAATAATTTAGAAAAATATAAGGTTTACACATCACCTTCACATGCTCTCGAATGAACCTCTAGATTCAATCATTTTATTATTACACATATAAAATGTTATTCATTAAAGGAGTGTTATTTAAACTTGTATGGCTTCAACAACTTGAAAAATTCCTTAATTTATTTACATAAAATTATATTATGTCACGTGCACAACTGATTAAATATACATAGCATATTTTTTTCGTTTTTAATACAACATATTGCTTTTTTATTTAGACAATAATTTATTTTTGTTTTAAGATGACAAACACACTTACAGATCACCTTCATATGTTGTCGAATGAACCTCTCTCTTCAATCATAATATTATTACACATGCAAAATGTTATTCATTAAAAGAGTGTTATTTAAACTTGTATGGATTCAACGCCCTGAAAAATTGTTAGGGTACTTCGATTGTGCAAGGGTTACCCATTCAACTTTTACACATGCAAAATGTTATTCATTAAAGGAGTGTTATTTAAACTTGTATGGATTCAACGCCCTGAAAAATTCTTAGGGTACTTCGATTGTGCAAGGGTTACCCATTCAACTTGTGATTTCAATAAATTCCTGCAGAATTTTCGAAAAATTAGACTGGAAAAACCCACTTGAAAAACTTGCAAAAAATCTCACTAAAAACAACACATTCATTAATTACTTTTAATAAAAATAAAATTACCAATAAAATTAGATCGGGAAATAAAAATAAATTTATAAATTAATGTTCAATAAGAGAATATTTCGACGACGCTTGCTTTATCACCGAACAATCGTTACCCATTTTGACCCCAAAAAAGAAACAAACAGTAGTAGCGGCTTAATGTATTCAACCACTTGCAGAAATACATTAAAATTTTGGGTGCTCACCGTCATTTTAGCACCTACTTTCCTTGAAACTGCAAAAGTCCAAAGATATCGAAAGGGATAATCACGATAGAGGAATGCTTTTACATCCCTAAATTACGGAGCATTACATGAGTTATAATTTTCTTTTCTTTTTAATAAATCGAAAAATACGGAGCATGTCGGAAGTTGGCCCATGGGCGATACCTTCGGTAAAAGGCTGCGTACCACGTGTTTGTTGCAAAGCCTGTTCAATTCATGATCCACATTTTCATTGAACTTTTTCCGTTTGCTCACGTACAATGCGGTGAGATTCCAACAGCGGTTTATAGTGGGTCCTACTGATCCCGTCGCAACTGGGAAAAAACGTGGGATTGGATTCTTCGCAAAGTGCGCTTCACCTCACGCGGGATTTCTGCTGTTCCATCCACGGCAGCGCCTAATCAGCCATATATCAAGTATTAAATGTATCCTGAGATGCACGCGAGATAATCCGTTAACACACGAATTTGAAAACTCGTCACTAAATAAAAAAAGGCATTTTGAGTGCGTGCATCTCCAGGTGCATTTAATACTTGATATATGGCTGGTTAGACGCTGCCTTCCATCCACCACTAGCTATCGATATATTGTAGACAATTTTGCGGATGGGAAGGTGGTGAGGAGTCTGTAACCCAACTCTATGCAACGTCTATCAAAACAGGGCTTTCTGTTGTATGTGTTTTGTGTTTGTCTCAGTATTTCCTTGCAGAGATGGCCACCTATTCCCATGTTTCTCAGAGTAAGAGAGGGAGAGATGAATACTGTAATGGCGGATTCGCTTTGCCAGACGCAAAACGAACCATTAGCAGAGCGTTGGCGTATGACAGCGATCTGACGAGCTTGCTCGACAAGATCGATGATATGGATAACAAAGTCAGTAACCAAGAAGGGATTGATGCTATCAATGAGCTTGACGGCGAGATCGGATTGAACGCGGTTCAAAAGTCTATAATGATGAAGGCGGAAATCGGGTTGAAGGCGCAAACACATAATGATTTTAGGTCTACTGACGAGAAGGGAAGTAATGATCAGATGGGTTTTATTAAAGAAGACGAGTTGACAGAGCGGAATTCTGAAGCAAAGACCTCAGTTTGCTATGTAAAAGACTTCAAGGATCCCGACGATGTTGGTGCAGAACTTGGCTTCTTGGAAGACCATATCTGTCCCCACGAATTTGGAATCATCATCAACTACATCGAGGGAGATTCAATCGCCAATATTATGGACTATTCGGATGCGGGGTATGGATATGCTGAGACTACGGAGGATTTCTATGGGTCTCTGTGGGACAATGATATTTGGCAGTTGAATGAACATTTGGTTATTCAAAGTGATCTTGAATCGCCACAACAAAAATAATTTGGGATTAGTGGAGCCGAGTTTCATGACGTTTAGAACGATTTTAAACCAGTTCAACATTAGAGCAACGATGATGAAGTATTGTAACATGCATATTGAAAGAAACATTTCCTGATTTTGTATGTGAAAAAACATAATCAGTGCCGAGTATGTCAGTTTGTTTCCAAGGCTATTTCCTCCGAACTGTCACTCTGTGAATCCATGAGCAAATCAAAATTTTACTTTAAAAAAGAAGGTCAAGGAGGAACCTTCAGCTGAAGTTTTTATAACTTGATTTTGTTAAATCATTTATATGTTTTCACACTAGGCGTTTTGTCAAAATGTGATCAACGAAATGTTTAGTTGAATCGTGAAAGATTTTTTTTCCAAGTGGAATCAATATAGTTGTTAAAATTTCTAAATAGAGTTGTCAAAATCTCTATTTCTTAGAATTTTTTTTGGGTTTTTTTCGTTTAATTTCTCTAAAATTTTATAAGAATTTATTGAACTCACAAGTTTGATGGGTAGTACCTATACAATCCAAGTGTTTTACAAATTTTTCAGGTGTCGAATCTATATATACAATAAAAAAACCAATTTAAATAACACAATCAAAATCTCACCTCAAATATTTTCACGAAATTCTATCACAAAAAAGTCATAAGAAACAACACCGGAATCAATTGCTTTATCACCTCAATCAGTCTTGGTTATATTTATATTTCTATCTGAGTTGTCATCCGTTAGTATCAATGTCGATTTTTAACAACTTAATGATACTATGAAACTGAGATGTGTTTTAAAATAGTGATGTCTGTTATTACCACAAAGATGAAACGGACATAAAGCAACATCCGTGATAGGAACTTCAATTTTTCTGTCACTACTGTATTCATTCTTCCACTATGTCTAACTCTTTCACAGTTGAATGATTCTTAAATCTAACGACGCTGGAGTCGAGACTTTTCCCACAATATCCTCAATTATCTTAATGGTGGATTATAAACATGGATATATTCTTATGGATTTGTATATTGTTCATAATGCTTACATGAAATCATGGTTCGACTTCCCATTCCTTGGATGCACTGAACAGTTTCTTCGTGCTACACGACATTGACATTTTCACATACTGATATTGCGGGTTTGTCGGTTGCCCCACAAAAAAGCAATTAAATATTTTACTCCTCAAATTCCAACAGAGATTGTACTGAACTTTTGACACATGTTGTAATTTCCGAATCGTTTACTTTGGCATTGTCTACAGAGATCACAATTCCTCCCTCTTGACAGTGAAATTTTGACTAGAATAGTTTCTTGGTGCTACACGACATTGACATTTTCACATAATGATGTTGCGGGTTTGTAGGTTGACAAAAAAGCAATTAAATATTTTACTCCTCAAATTCCAACAGAGATTGTACTGAACTTTTGACACATGTTATAATTTCCGAATCGTTTACTTTGGCGTTGTCTACAGAGATCACCATTCCGTCTTGACATCACAATTCCTTCTGGACAGTGAAATTTTCTGGAAAAAAATTATGAAATTTGATAGTGAGAGTATTTGAATAGCTTTTTAATTATGGAAAAAATTTCAGCAGTATCAAAAATTCTGGACACTTGAAATCTTAAAACTTGACTGCTATATTTCAAATTTCCAAAAATTTAGGAAATCCAACTAGAATTTCCGATCACCACGTCTACTTTTTGTTGCGTGCATGTAAAAGTGAAGTAGTGGGGTTTATCTATGTGGTGATTACAAAACCGCGTGGAGGGTGACAGTGACAAGAGGTAGATGTGACTAAATGAGTCTATGCATGTAACTACTTTAACAAATGGGGTAGGGTCATCATGCGAGTTGGACTTACTAACGTCCACAGGGACGCCACTTTGAAAATCTTTTTATAGACGACGCTTCATGTATCATGACTGTGGGAAATGGAGGGGCCCACATGGATATGATCGTGGTGACTCGAATAGTGATTGACGAAACCATGTGGGCATTGACTAAACGTAAACGTTCGAGAAGCACTGAAAATATTTTTATGTTTTAGAGGTAAGCGACATAAATGGTTGTGCTCATCATTCAGTAGGTGTCCACGATTCTTCGAATTCCATTGAGTACCAAGTCAGTGATGAAGAGTGATGAAGTTTGGTGGGATGACAAAACCTATTATAGTTTAGTGGTTAAATTAGCAATGAGGACAACCATTTTTTTGCTGCTAACCGCGAATGAAGGTAGACTCATCACCGTTATTCAAGGAAAAGCACTCAACTAGGAATAACTCGCTCGTGGTCATGTATTCGATGCAAATACATGAGAGAAGAGATGATATTCCAATTATTTATGGAATTTTTAATATTAAAATTAATATCGAAAATTAAAGCACAATTCTATATAAATAAATTATAGGATATATTTTTATTCATGTTTGTCATATCAAGTATTGGTAACTCCACAATGTAACTTAGGTAATTGTATTAACTAAAGCGCACACACACACATATATATAGGTGGACTCATCACTGTTATTCAAGGAAAACCACGCAACCAGGAATAACTCGCTCGTGGTCATGTATTCGAGGCAGATACATGAGAGAAGAGATGATATTCCAATTATTTATGGAATTTTTAATATTAAAATTAATATCAAAATTTAAAGCACAATTCTATATAAATAAATTATAGGATATATTTTTGTTCATGTTTGTCAAGTATTGGTAACTCCACAATGTAACTTAGGTAATTGTATTAACTAAAGCATATATATATATGAGTGGAGAGATTTTTGGGATTCCAATTCCAAGGTATTTTGGTTTTCTCAAATTCATAATTGAAATATTAAATTAATTACAATAATCTCAATCCTTTCAGATTAGCTCTCAACATTACTCCCCTTAATCTGAAGGGATGTTCGTGAGTCCAAGCATCATTCTGAATCTTTCAAACTTTTACCTTCCAAGTGTTTTGGTGAAGATGTCTGTAATCTGTTGATTTGTGGAACAATGGCAAAGGTGAATAGTCTTGGCTTCAACATGATGTCGAATGAGATGATACTTTGTATTGATGTGTTTTGTTAGATTATGGAACTTTGGGTTCTATTGTTGCTGTGACAAACACCCTCCAAAATTTTTCCTACACTTGAATTTTCGAGCCTACTTGTGATCCTATGATCTGTCATTCCTTTATTGCTCATAGTTGCTAAATGGTCGGTTGATGTTTCCAAATGTCAAAGTCACTTTCTTACATATGCTTATCTTTTGATGCATGTACAAGCGCTCTTCCTTCAAGCATGCCCATGTCAATGTACACCCTAGGGAATTATACATTGAGCGACCTATGCCGACAGTTAGTGTACAATATCACTAAAAAATCCCTCTCACTTTGGTTTCAATTTTGTTACTATTCCAGTGAGTTTTCGCAATTGTCTCTTTTGTGCACTTTGGTTTTCATTAGTGTCCGTTTCACTTATGCCACTATCATTTTTTCTTTCTTTCACTTCTACAAGTGGTGCTTTTGTGTTCTCTTCACTATAACATGTGTCACTTTCACTTTCTTTAGCTTTTGTAAGTGTCGTTTTCACTTTTTCTTATTGTCGCCTTTTAATAAGGGAAGTGTCACACGTAGTGAAAAGGAGTCCTTTGTACATTCTTGAAGGGCAACTTTGGTTCATTCTCGTGTAATACAGGGTTCTATTGATCATGGGGATATGTATTAGACTCATTCACCCTCTCTTGAGCATTTTTTCATTAGTGTCGTCACTTGTGTTGCAATGTGTATATTAAGTGTCGCACTTGGAGGTAAGTGTTGTCTTGTTGACATTTCAATGAGGACATGTCGATTTTTGGTGGTGAATGTTTCATTGTCGAGTGCTTGATCATCTATAAGTGTGTAATCATGTTCAAGTCATGTTCTACTTCCATCTCTCAGCTCTTTGGTCACACACTTAGTCATTTTCAGAAGATGATCCTTCCCCGATCAATCTCCCTCCAATTTGCTTCCCTGAACTATGCATTCTGCAGTCTCAAGCCTTAGTCAGTGTGTCCTATCTCTTGGAACTATGCAACGCGCAGTCATTGCCTCTAAAGACTACTTGTGTAGTCACAATGCTCAAGAATTGTCCTCCTTCCCTTAGAAACTACGCAATCTACCTCCTCAGTCTGCCTTTCTTGCGCACTGTGTTTCAGTCAACAGTATGACCTCTCTATCTCATTGATTTTCTCAACTATGTAGCCATTGGCCTCCTGGGGCTACGCACTACACAATCACAGTGAGAAAGCCATTCATGTATGCCTTCTTTCCTTGCTAAATTATGTAATTTTCAGTCTTTGGCCTTCCTAAACTGTGCATTTCACAATCACTATGAGCAATCCCTCATCACTGTCTCAGTAACTTTCCCAACTACGTAATCATGTGCCTCCTTGTATTCCCAAACTGCGCACTATATAGTTTTAGTGAGAAATCCTTCATTGTTGTGTCCTTAAATCCATCAATTGCACAATCTTCCTTCTATGACACTCAGATACTCTGCAGTGCGCAGTCATAGTCACGAAATTATCACTCTTGCATCTTGGAACTACGCACTACACAATCCCTGAGCCTTATTCTTTGTCCAACACTTAGTTCAGGGCTAATCAATGCATTGCATGGAGAATCAGATAGACTAGGATATTTTTGGACTAATGTTATCTTGTCATGAGTGAATTCCATCTGTAGGTTCTGTATCTTGAGATGACAAGATGATGTTCAAGGAGGATGAAATGGAGATCATATGAAAAGGCACTTGTGAAGTTGGAACCAGTAAGAAGTCATCAAGAATATTAATGGACGCTAACTTACAAAAAAATAATAAAGGTCAAGATCGCATGAAGGCTCCATACCAATCAACATCTTGGAGGATGAAGATGAAGCACATGTAACATCTATCTTGAAGACACAAAAAAAACAAAAAGAATAAAATCTTGATATTGGCACATCACTATGAAGTTCCATGTCATAAGTACCAAGTGATGTCTTTTCCAAGTGTCATCACAATGTCATATGTGTCAATGTGTCCCACCACATTATTTATGGATGTTATTATGTGTTTTCAAGAAGATGAAAAAATGTTAATGTGTGGAAGTCCACAAGGCACAAGTGGAATACGAAAAGTCACATGTACACTAAAGAGTCACTAGGAGAAGTCCAAGAGTCTTGTAGAAGTTCAAGTGTGACTTGGAATTCCAATAGTCATGAGAGAAACTCAAGAGTCATGAGGATATGAAATGCCATTCCTCTTGTTATAAATACACCGTCAGAAGTAAAGAAAAGGGGTTTTGGAGGCTTAGACTTTGGAGAGTTATCCTTGGCTTCTCTAGCTTGGCATAGGAGAGAGGATAATTTTTTGGAGAAGCAAGGAGTGACTTAATGTTTCTCTATTTGATCTAGTGTCTCATCATTGTTACTATGTAGTTGAATGTTTCACCTAATAATTAGAAGCTTGTTGAATCAACACATTTTCATGCATGTATCGTGAATATTGTAAGACTATTCTTTAGGTGTTTGTGGTATATGTTTTGTTCATATGTACTAAGGAAATTGAATTACTTCATTGGATTTGGTACTTATCTTCTTGAATTTGTGTTGTATTTATTTTAATTTTTGTTGTGTCTATGTGAACTATTTCATTATATAACTGACGAATCTTTCCTAGTTCTCATGTGCCTCTCTTAGGATAGTACTATTACTTTCCTTCTAGAGACTCACTCTTACTTCCCTCTTGTGAAAGTCTCCTTTTACACATTGAAATTGGTGTTTCATAGTGTCAACTTTCTTGCTGATTTCAGAGGTTTTTTGCATACTCTCTTGCGTTGTTCTTTATAGCCAAGGAAAATCTTAAGTTATAGTGGTCAAGCCGATACTCCAGCTGGGGCTCCTACTCCTAATGATGTCAAGTCTAATTGGGACTTCATATTAGGATACCCCCTTCGTTGATGGATTTCCAGCACCATCAACAATTGGCACTAGAAGGAGGGACGGATGACACATTGTTCCCATTGAGTCTATTTTGAATCTCCTATCTTAAATGGCTCATCCCCAAATCATACTCCCAAGGCATTTTTCTAATCAATCCAATGGTAAACTTTTCATCGCTGATGAACCCCTTTACAACTTGTCTCAATTTAAGTTTGATGGTGACAGTGAAATATCCATAGTTGATCATATATCTATTTTTCTCTATTTTTGTGAATTTTATAAAATCAATTGTGAAGATGTTGCTTGTGTAATTTTCTTCCTCACACTTGATGGTCAAGTTAATTGATGGTGTCATACCATGCCATCTGCTTCCATTCATTCTTTTGATCACATTATCAAGGAGCTTCATTTAGCCTTTGATAAGTATGACTATCGAGAGGTCCTTAAATAGATTAATGAACTAAGAATAAACCCTAATGGATTAGAGATTTTGCTAATCAATTCCTTCACGTACTTTATGAGTTTCATGAAGAGCATACAAATTGAGATTTCTTTAAAATGAAGTTTGAAAGTTTGGTTCAAATTTATTTACATTGTGAATTTGAACCCCGTGATGTCTTATCTCTCCCAACTTTTGTGAACCATGAGACACCTCTAATTTCAAAGGAGGAACCTACTATTCCTTTTGTTCCTTGTCGTCCTCATTTTTCAGCTATGATGTAGGTGGCCTCCTTGGGATGATGTGAAGATTGGGAAATCTAAAAATAAAATGGTTGATCCATCTCTGCAACCTTCATCCATTTCTCATGATCAACATCCAATGGAGGAAACCTTGGAATGGTTCATGGAGCCTAGGGTGAAGACAAATCCTTCCATTTCTAAATATGATATTAACACTTGTAAATTTAGTGTTTAATATGATTTATATGTTATCCTCCTCTATAATCTCATTCTCATAACCCCTTTTCCCTTGATCTACTTAATCAGTCTCTTTCGAACTCTTTTGATTCTCAGTTTGCTAATCTAAAAATTGGTCAAATGCAATGTAGTCACATTTCACAGTTAGAGGAGCAGAAAGGTGAAGATTTTTTTGATCTTTCTACTCCTTTCCAAATTCCTCTATTTCAAGATAATGTTTCTTCATTCTTTTCTAATTTAGAATCTACTAATCTTGGTAATTAGTCAAAATAAATCAATTTTCCTAATCCATTTAAAGTCTTGGGAAACCAACATTCTGATGATAATGACTCTATGATGTACCAACTAATCTTTTGGTTTATTAATAAGACTTTGATTTGAAATATTTATATCTTAGATATAGCTCAGTCAAAGAAGATTTTATTATGGGAAATTCCTCTTCAATTCACTATTCCTTATGTCCTGTTACTTATAATGAAAATATGTCATGCTCTTCGGGTTCATAATTTGATGAGTTGAATCTTGAAATGACACAAGATAGTGAGACTAGCCATGATGAAGAAGAGAACAATGAAATCATATAACATCAATTCCATTCCTTGCAATTTCCTATTTTGCATGAAGATAACACTTCAAATCATGTAGCTCATGAGTTTTCTCCGGTTTATGCATCTCTAGATTTACAATCAGAGGGATCTTATGACTTGAGTAATATGTTTGTTAAAGTTGAAAATATGATCAAACTAGTGATGCAGATGGTTACCATCAAGATAATAGTGATGTTGTTGATTCAATTGATAGTAGTTATCCATATGAAATTTCCAATCTGACTCAGTTCTCAAAATATAGTTATCCAACTTTTCAAAGTTCTAGAACTTGTCTGTTAGGCCCCTATACTACTAGTGTGACCCCTTATTGTTATTAGTACAACCCACTTATTATATTGATGTACCCATGTAGTGCCCATATTGTTACTATTGTGCCCCATAGAAGCCCACTATTGTTATTATTGTGCCCACTATTGTTATTATTGTGCCCTTACATTATTATTGTTATGTCGGCTCTGATTATGTTATGACCCCTTAGACTCCTATATATAGAAAGGAGGTCTTTTCATTTGTATCATCCAAGAATTGCTTATTTGTGTAATGTAAAGGAGGTTGCCCCCTCAAAGAGGCTGAATTCTAAGGCGTTGATTTCTCTTTTCTATCTTTTTGTGAGTTGGTTTCATAACATTTGGTATCAGAGCTTTGGATTCTAGGGTTTCGTTGCTCCAAGCAGGTCATCGTGGAATTTGCCCCTACACTACTAGTGTAACCCCTTATTGTTATTAGTACAACCCACTTATTATATTGATGTACCCATGTAGTGCCCATATTGTTACTATTATGCCACATAGAAGCCCACTATTGCTATTATTGTGCCCTTACATTATTATTGTTATGTTGGCTCTGATTATGTTATGACCCCTTAGACTCCTATATATAGAAAGGAGGTCTTTTCATTTGTATCATCCAAGAATTGCTCATTTATGTAATGTTAAGGAGGTTGCCCCCTCGAAGAGGTTGAATTTTAAGGCGTTGATCTATCTTTTCTATCTTTTTCTTGAGTTGGTTTTATAACATTTGGTATCAGAGCTTTGGATTCTAGGGTTTCGTTGCTCCAAATAGGTCATCGTGGCATTTTCGCTATAACTTATTTTCTGCAACGTTTCAAAAGCTAAAAAAAAACCCATTTGAGAAGAAATTGCGCTGAATCTTGGATCCGGATTTTAGAGCTTTTCGCGCTATATTTGCGGAGATATGATATGAGGAAGTTGGTCTTTTTGTAGAATCCTGAATTACGTTCCAAACAGGTGACCTGGGGAAAGTTGTCATAACTTTCTCTCTGAGCATCGGATTGAAATTTAGTAAGAAGGTACAGAAAGAGGACGGATTGTAGTTTCTTTTATATATTTTTCAAAGCCAAAGGTCGAAACAGTAACACGTGGCACTTCATAAAAGTTCGCTCTTCTGGAAAGGTCTATAATCAGGTCATCTTGGGAGATTGTGTATAACTCTTTCTTGGAGAATCTAATTTGGATCAGACTAGTGGCATTGGAAAGAGGACACAGAGGGCTACTATAGGTCGCAATTTCAGAACTTAAAGATCCGAAAGTACAGATTTACAGTCGTTTCAACATTGAGCTCCTAAAAGAAAGAAAAAGCAAGATGAGGAAGTTTGATGGCAAGGATCCGGTAAATTGGATACTTCAGATGGAGCAATATTTTGATCTACATGGTGTACCACTGTTACAAAAGGTATGTATTGCATCTTCATATCTAGAACCAGATCAATTTTTATGGTATGAATGGCTTTTTTCGCGTAAACAACTTGTTACGTGGTCAATTTTCATGGAAGAAATGATAGCACATTATGAGGATACAAAGAGCAACACCTTCTTTAGAGCAACACCACAACAATTGGAAAGAGTAAAAGGGCTTTGTGACATAGTGGAAAGTAAAATTATGGAAACTAGGAAGCATACCCCTCACAACTATAAATATGGAAGTGTTGTTTCTCCTAGCCTTCCACAATCTCAAGGGTTACACCACAACAATTGGAAGAAAAAAGAGGAAAAGGGCTTTGTTACAATTGTGATCGCAAATGCACTAAAGGTCATAATTGTGCTGAGAAGAAATTATTTTACATAGAATATGAAGAGGAGGAAGAAGAGGATCAAGAAACATCAAAAGAAGAGGATATACGCCAGGACCCCACCCCAAAGAAAGAAGAAATGAATCAGACCATATGTTGTAAAGCATTGACAAGAATTACCACTCCTCAAACTCTCAAGATAGAAGGACATATCAAGAAGAAAAAGGTGCAAGAAGTGAAAGATCACATCGAGAAAGAAGAAATGAATCCAACCATATCTTGTAATTCATTGGTCGAAATTACCACTCCTCAAACTATCAAGATAGAAGGACATATCAAGAAGAAAAATGTTCAATCTTTCACATCGAGCATCAAGAAATGAATCCGACCATATTTTGTAAAGGATTGGAAGAAATCACCACTCCTCAAACTCTAGAGATAGAAGGACATATCAAGAAGAAAAAGGTTCAAGCAGAGAAAGATCACATCGAGCATCAACAACAAGTTCTCCAACTTTTAAAGGATACGCCACTTCAGTGCAAAATCAAACGAAACAACAGGTAGATCAACATCATAGTGAAAAATGTTTTGATGTAGGTGATTTGGTATTTTTACTACTACATCTCAAGCAAGCTATTTATGAGAAGGAAATGTTGGCAATACTACATGCACTTAAAAAATGGCGACCCTACCAAATGCGAAGACTCTTCAAGGATGAGTATGTGGAAGCATTGTTTTGTGCTATTTCTATTATCCAACCTGATTGGATAAATGAAGCAAGGGATGAATGGAAGAAGGATGAAGAAGTATGGCCACTTATTCAAAAGTTGCAAAAGATTCCAATTCAAACAATATTGCCAGAAATTGAAGAGGAAGGAAAAATCATATTGGAACCTGGAGAAGTCACACAAACAAGAACCCGATAGCTACGAAATCGATCAATTTCAGAGTATCTCATCAAGTGGAAGAACTTACCGACTGAAGATTCCACATGGGAGGACAAGAATTTTATACAAAAGCATCAAGAACTACTCAAGCGTTGAGGACAATGCTTTTTGAAGGAGAGGGGCATGTTAGGCCCCTACACTACTAGTGTAACCCCTTATTGTTATTAGTACAACCCACTTATTATATTGATGTACCCATGTAGTTCCCATATTATTACTATTGTGCCACATAGAAGCCCACTATTGTTATTATTGTGCCCTTACATTACTATTGTTATGTCGGCTCTGATTATGTTATGACCCCTTAGACTCCTATATATAGAAAGGAGGTCTTTTCATTTGTATCATCCAAGAATTGCTCATTTATGTAATGTAAAGGAGGTTTCCCCCTCGAAGAGGCTGAATTTTAAGGCGTTGATCTATCTTTTCTATCTTTTTTTTGAGCTGGTTTTATAACATTGTCAAGAAGTCAAGGTACTTTAACTTTCGTTGATGGTTGTGTCAGGTTTTCGCAGTCTTGATGAGATCCTTAAACTAGGTCAGATATGGATTTTCTCACAAAATGCTTTTATTTGCATAGTTTCACTAGATGAAAACTCCTCGAAACATTTTAAGTATTTAAAATATAGTTTTTATAACTCTGAAGATATGTTTTATAATCAGTTAAAATATTATTCTTTAGTTGATTCATCTCCATACAAATCTCTTGTATCGAATTCGGGTTTGGAGTGTATATCTTTCATGGATGCACAGAGCCATGAAGCCTATCATTCTGATTATCGAGATAAATATTATCATTCGACGAAGGATTCATACCCGCTAAGTGTTGTTGTATATTATATATATATATATATATATATATATATATATATATATATATATATATATATATGTATATATATATATATGTATATATGTATATATATATATATATATATATATATATATATATATATATATAGATATATATAATATACAAATATCGAAAAAAATCTTATGGTTAAAACATTTGAAGTACTTTAAATATTTTACATTTTAACTTCATTTAATTTTTGTCTAAAATCAAGTAACCATTTGTTGGAATTGTAAGTTTAATCTATTTAGTCTACACAATTTAGGTGTTTGAAGAAATTTTCAAAACATTAAATTCATTTATGTATTAAAAAATACAATTCAATATATATATATGGCATGTCAATTATTTTTAAAATTTTAAATGTAAATTATTATTTTTAAGAAATTTCAAAAATATTAATTTCATATATATAAAATTCATTTATATATTAAAAAATACAATTCTAAATATATATCAGGTCAATTATTTAAAAAATACAATTCTATATATATCAGGTCAATTATTTTTTAAATTTTAAGTGTAAATTATTTTTCAATATTTACATTGTAAACTTTAATATATATATATATATATATATATATATAAACTCATATACCGCAACAGCTAAGTACACTACATTTAAACTAGCAAATATCAAACGAAGATTAAACCTTAAACGAAATTCATATGCTTATTTTAAAACATCGAACTCTGTTCCCCACAAATGTTGCATGACCTGACAACCCTTCTAAGGAAAATACCCACATAGGTAGTTCTTTGCATGTATCTGCATTCAAATGAATATGATTCACAAGTGTGGTTGGAATTCATGGAACTTGGGTTTATGTGGAAAACGTTTTTCCCTATTCATGCTAATTTTATTAGCAACAAGCGTTGGTAATATAAGGGATAGATGAGAGACATTAATTTAATGAGGTCAAAAAATATAAGGGATAGCTCAGGGACGCTAATTAATGACGTATAACCTCTTTTTAAGGGGTCTTCAGTGGAAGTAATTTAGAGATTGAAAAGTTTTCCAAAGATTAAATATTTCTTCTGTAATTTAAATTATTTGTTATATGTATTGTTATTCGAATTTTTTATATTGTGTTATAATAGTTGTTATATGTAATGTTATATGATTTTTTTGTAAGCTATTTAGAGATTGAAAAGTTTTTCAAAGTTTAAATATTTCTTTTGTAATTTAAATTATTTTTTATATTTATTGTTATTTGATTTTTTGATATTGTGTTATAATAGTTGTTATATGTAATGTTATATGATTTTTTTTTAATCTATTGTGTTATATTAAGTTAAGTAAAGCTATTTTTATTTTAGAATTTTACATTAGATTTGATAACCAAAAGCCAATATTTTGTTGATTTAAATTGTGTTCTCTAATATGAATTTCTGTGACTACTTTTATATATAAACGAACGCTTTTGGGAGGCACCTTGAGTTCCCAAATTTAGTAAAAGTAAGAAAACATTGAAAATCAAATATTTTTTCAAGAACGATTTTGGAGTTACATCTTCCAATTAAATTACCTAAACTTTTTCCAAAAGTCAAATGTTTATTCAAAGAGAGTGGCAGTGTGTATCTTGAATATCTAGGCTAGTTATGTAATTGGTATGATATACTTTCAATTTTTTGTTATTATTATTATTTTTTTGGTTTGAAATGAATTTTTTTTTTATTATTATTATTATTATTTTTTGGTTTGAAATGAAACACTATACCTTTTAAAGTAAAACAATATACATTAGTGAAATGCTTTTTTCCTCATAATAATTTTAAATATAAATATAGGTATATGGATTAAATTGTTTACATCAATAAAAATCTTTTAAGTTCATGGATAGAGATAATGAGTACACTTATTTGTATTTCATTGTATTAATGTTAAACTTTTCAATATGGGGAAATACATTCTAGAGTGTAAGTTGTCATATTTCATTTAGGTGTATTGGTGAGTAGTTGAACCATCACTTGCTATGTTTTATTGTAAAAGTACTCTATGCCATAAATATTTTCAGATTTATATTAATTTTCTAATTTTTAGGCAATGGTTGACAAAAATAGTGCTCTCATTTTTTTTTTAAGAAATTTAAGCATGAATAGTATAATGAGACTATAGTCCTTTGTTGACAACCAACTAGAACTATGTGCAATAGTTAATTCTAAACTCGGTTAGTTTTATGATTAAGCTATATGGTTTATCGACTAGTTTCTTAAAAGTATTGAGGTTGTTTTTTACTTTTTTTACATTCAAAGCATATGTATATGTACCATAACATCAACATCCAATCCCTAAGAATTAGGTAATTTAACATATACATTATAGGAAAATTATGTACATAAGATGCATTCATAGGATGAATTCTATTGAGGAGCATTCTATGTAACATGAAACAATTTTTGCAATATATTAAGATAGGAGCAAACTTTGTATAGTAATAGTCCAAGTTGGCTAGTTGTACTTACTAGTTTTTCAATCTATGTAGGAATACGACTATATAAAGCCACTTTAAAACATAAATTGAAGTCAATCCAATAAGGCAACCAACACTTCATTTTTTTTGAACTAGTGGTCCTATAAACATAAGAAGGTATAAAAGAAGCCAAGATCAAAGTATGTTTTTGAACTAGTGCTTCTTATAAACCTAAGAATCTATAATAGAAGCCAAGGTGAGAGCATGAAAGTAAAAATTTGTAGAATATATAAAAAGAGGTAAAAGCGGATATTTAAGAAAGCAACAATAAAAATGTGGTTTCTTTGTCAATTGGGTTCAGTTTGATTGATTGGGAGAAATGTTCTTATCCTCCCCACCCATGTTCAATTCTTTCATGTGACATGTTGAGCTCGTAATAGGTATTTATTGTAATGGGTTTGAACCTAGTTGTTTGTGTAATCCCTTAGGGAAAAAAACGTGTACATTTCTCACACTTAATAAAAATATATTTCTCATGGAAAAAAATGGTGGTTGCATAATTTTTTTGGTTAAATCTATGCATGCCATTGTATTTAATATAATTAGTTTTCTTTCTCCTTAGTTTATCTACAAATTGCAAGGATATCAAGCAAGATAACTAATATAGCATTCTATCTAGAATTTTTTCTACTTATTATGTTGGAAGATAGTGCATCAAAATTTGTTTAAGCAAGGTGCAAGAATATTAAGTGAAATGATATGGGGGCATTGATTGAAATGATATGGTAGCATTGGTTCTCTATAATTAGATTGTCAATACAATCACAATGGGACTAATATTCTTCCACATGTAGTTAATAAAATACATTTTTTCAAACTATACAACTTTGGTGGGCTTGATGGTTATTATCACCAGTTTCTTCCTTAGAGGTCACTATCTCATAGTTAGAGGGGGTAGAGTATATAAATCTACAGAGATTTTCACAATCAAATCAAATCACTATGTGGAGGGGCCTTGATCATGACCTTAAAATTAAATTATGGTGCAATCTTGTTAAAAACCTAATCTGCTAAGGGATATGGTGAAGAAGTTGAACAGTCAAAGGGTGTCGAAGAGACCTTGGAAGATGAATCCAAGAGTCACTCCAATGTATTATAAATGTATATCATGTGAATAATATAGCATCTAATGCTTATCTTTCATATTTTCATCTTCTCCATTCTTGTGTTTAACATGGTATCAGAGCTATGATGTGTGGCCTTCTCCAACCATTAGTTGTGAGGTTTTCTCCAAACAGGGTGCTCTACCATTCAACCGTTAAATATTTGAATCTTTGTGCACTATTTTAGTTGTCCTCTCCTCCTTCCACACTTTCCTTCTTGTAGATGTTACATTTACCTCATAGCGAATCCTATCAGCTATTAATCTGTCACCTATCATTGCACCTTATTATAGCTTGATATAACATTGCTATGTGTCATCCATGTCAAGGGGAAATGGATCTGCGCCATCCCTGTTAGGTAGATGTGGCTCTAAGATTTGTTGTAGTGCATCTAACTACCTCTATGATTAGTCCGAGTTGCCATCTTTGCTCATTGTTTACCTTCTCGAAAGTGTTTCACCTCCTCACCAAACCTACGTACCTCTATACTGGAAGTTCTCAAAAAATTCACCTATGTTGGTTCATATGCTGACACCATTTCATAGCTCAGTTGGTGCATTGGAATCGACATTGGTTTTTAGCTTTGAATGTATTGCATTGATCATATCTTGTGATTTATTCTCTACTCAATCTGCATGAGGCCCATCTATGAGAACAACTATGTGTGAAAGGAAACCAACCTCGTTAGATGCTCAGCTGCATGTGAGAGGAAAGTTGCAATGAAAGTGAAGGTCAATAGCACTATGGAAGGAATTTATGGTATCCTTTCAGTGCATCATGGTGGTTTGAAAGAGGACAGAGGGGGAGATTTTTATTGTAGTTGATGAGAGGTGGTGGAGATCATATGATATATTGGTTTGTCTTCCAAGCTGAACATCAAAATCTACAACTACAAGTCTATGTTTGGTTAAGTGAGACAAGAATAACGCATAATTTTGCAAGGAATATTGAAGGCCTACATATGGGCAACATTTGGGACACATTGTTTATATGGTGTTGAAGACAATATATATGATTGAGGTATGCATTGAGCTCCATAGTGTGTTGTGTGTTGGTGTTCCTTTCTTGAAGATTGTGTTGTGAATGATGTAGGTACAATGTATGATATTCAATGTAGTGAAACATATTCAATATATATGGTGTGTCCAATAATATCCATGGTAAGTGCATTGAAGTTGTCACTTATAATTACATGTGATGAAGGATGGTTCATTGGAATGTTGCATGTGTTTAATATTAATATCTCTAGCCAGTTCATTTTTGCATTGAAGTTTCTCCATGTAATGCATATCCTTTGATTCATTAACTGATCGGTTCATGTGTTGGTTGTTTCATATGTTCTCATATTCATATGTGGTCGTTTTTTCATGTTGATGAGTTGGCATTGTCGAAGGTGCCAAGACTCACGCAACAATATTTGGAGATGTCAGTGGCTCTCTTCATTAAGGCCTCGCTCATGTGATACACAGAGTTCTGTTAGAGCCCTTTGATTGAATAGAACTATTTTATGTGCATGTATGGAAAAGGAGTTCAAACTACTGCATTGTCAAAATATTGATTTCTTCATTTTTTTATAGTTTTTTATGGCCAGTTAAAGATTTACAACCCCCATTCTTTAATAAAATAGCTTGAGAAGAGATTGTTATTGTAGATTAAAATGGTCGTCACTTGAATTTGGCCCTAGTAAACTGAAGGAATAAGATCCAAGTTTATAAAACTCCCTACGCATTTATTAAATAAGAAATTTATTTAAGAAGCAACTTTCACAACCTTCGATATTATGTTGTACCTGCAAGGACAAGATACCAATTATTTTTTTTATTTTGTTGTCCAAGCTAAGAGTGGTCTTTAGGTTCGTTGTGACATTATTTTCTATGCTTCAAATTTGAGAGGAGTATTCAAATAGTAATGGGATTATCCTTCTTTGATTGGATATGAGTGGATTTCCCTCTAATCGTTAGGCACATTTAATTTTGAAAAATATTGCATTGCTAGCTATCCACCTTTATAAGTACATTTGTGGTCATTTTTTGACTTGAATTTTTTGAATAATGACAAAAAATCATGGATTATTAGAGTTATTGGGAACTCTAATCGTATCCACTACTGACAACATAGTCTAAATCAACAAAACCACTCTTGTTGACATTCAAACATGTCTACAAAATCCATAGGAAAATAAATAAATTTTAGAGCTTGAATCTGAGCTTTAGCAAGCAGAATTGCAATAGTGGAGTCATCATTCTGAACTTGTTTTTGTTCATCACATTGAGATAGACTCCCACAAGTAGAAAATCAATAATGTTGATCTCGTACCCAATGGAGGAGCAAATTTGCAAAAAGAAGCAGAAATTTAGCATACACTTCCCAAGCCCATCATCAAACCTTAGGAAGAGCTTATCCATAACAAGAAAAGAACTGGTGTTGGATATGACAAGAATGTGTCTTTTCATATTCCAGATTGCTCAAAGTCCATCCAGTTCCATAGTGTTGTATTTCTTCATGACATTTCTCCTTCAACTATTCCATATTTTAGTCCTCCTCCACAACATCCATAATACATTGTTAAATCCCAACATTGTGACCAAGTTGGACATATGAAAGATCATCGTTTTGATCTTTATCCATGTGAGAACTATCATAAAACCACTCATTCTTCAAACATATTTTTCAAAAACAAGCCTCCTACAAGAACAAAGATTCACCTTGGATGGATCTCTTCTTGGTAATGGGCTTCAATAGCCAATAAGATATTTCAGTCGTATGTCAGAATTTGTTCTAAAGTATTTAAAAGTCTTGCAATTGAGTTTTCTCCATCATGTCACCTTGTATCTAATAGGGGGGAAGTTGAATTAGAGTCACTGCAATGGATTATAAATGTATATCATGTGAATAATATATGGATCAAGCGAACCTGAGACACAACATGAACCTGATGCCTAATTCAGAGTTGTAGCCAAAAATACAGAGTTCAAGCAAGCCTAAGCCACAACCTACCATACTAGATTCAGAGTTGTAGCGAGAGACAAACATACTCCTGATCATGCCCTTGGTTGGTGGTCAGCCTTAAACCATCTAAGCGGGGTTGAGACCTCCCTTTTTAGGTTGAACTTATCCCTCTTCAAAGAATTGGGGACACTTCCTATAGCATAAGACTTCATCTTCTTGCCAGTTCTGGAAGAGTTCCAGGAATTTCATTAAGCATTCCAGAGTTGGTGGTCATCCTTAAACCACGGTATGTTGTAGAACTCCCTTTTCCAGGTTGAAGGTTTCCCTCTCCAAAGCATTGGGAACACTTCCTCAAGCAGAAGATTTCAACTTCTTGCTATATTGGGAAAAGTTTTGGGAACTGCACTAAGCGTTCTAGTGTTGGTGGTCATCCTCAAAACACCACCTTATGCAAACATTTCAGAGATCACATTCAGCCTAGTGCTTCCATGCATTTTTTTGACATTTTCTTGGACTCGAATATACCCCTTTCGATTAAGGGGGGAATGTTGGACACCTTATCCACTAAGGGTTATGGTGAGGAAATTGAACAGTCAAAGGGAGTCCAAGAGACCTTGGAAGTTGAATTAGAGTCACTGCAATGGATTATAAATGTATATCATGTGAATAATATATGGATCTAATGTTTATTTTTGATATTTTCATCTTTTCCATGGTTGTGTTTAACAAGTCTAACTATTACATGTTTTGGTTTTTTTTCACGGAAATCATGCAATACACTTTTTGGTGAGAATTCATAAATAAATTCAAAAGTGCAAAACCTTTTAAGACACTCAAATTATTTAGATCATATAAATTAATCTCACTATTACAACAAGTTGCTACCATATTTTAAATTTGGTCCTCTCCACTCATGTTAGATCCATGATTAAGATGGATCTATGATGGTAATAATAATGTAAAGTGCAAAGTTATTTTAGAGTGCAAAAAAATGTGTAATTTTTTATTGTTTAAATTGTATTTTTGAATGTTATATAGATTACATAACATGTGTTTTGAATCATTTTTTATGGGTAGGTTAAATTGGTTTTTTTTATTAATAAATTTTTAAGTATACTTAAATATTAATTCTTATTAAATTATTTTATTCAATGCAATACAATTTTTGGTGAGAATTCATAAATAAATTCAAAAGTGCAAAACCTTTTAAGACACTCAAATTATTTAGACGATATAAATTAATCTTACTATTACGACAAATTGCTACCATATTTTAAATAAATTAACTACAAAATATGTAGGGGAAAAAAACTAATAATTAAATTACACTTTACATTATTATTTCCATCATAGGTCCATCTTAATCATGGATCTAACATGAGCCAAGAGGACCAAATTTCTTTAGGTGCAAAGTTATTTTAGAGTGCAAAAAAATGTGTCATTTTGTATTGTTCAAATCATATTTTTTATCATAAAGATTACATAACATGTGTATTGAGTCATTTTATAAGGGTACATTAATTTTTTTTGTTACTAATATATATTTTTATGTATAGGTCAACATTAATTCATATTAAAATATTTGATTCACATTCCGCATTGGATATTTTATTTTATACAACATTAAAATCTTTTCTTTTAACATTTTTTTATATATACATATTTCTTTTAAAATATTTTTGAAAAATATAAGGTTTAAAGATCTTACTCACATATTTCTTTTACTTCTAATTTATTTACATAAAATTATATTATGTCGTATGGAAAACTAATTAAATATGCATAGCATATTTTTTTGTTTTTTAATACAACCGATATTGCTTTCTATTTAGAGAATAATTTATCTTTGTTTTAAGACGGGACACACTTACACATCACCTTCACACGCTGTCCAATGAACCTCTCAGTTCAATCATAATATTATTTTTTTAAAATCTAGGATAATTGGTAACTGGTGAGAGTTATCCTGAACAGACCCAGGATCAAATCTAACTGGCTGCCAAGTTCAATCATAATATTATTACACATATAAAACGGTATTCATTAAAGGAGTGTTATTTAAAATCGTATGGATTCAGCGCCGTGAAAATTTTCTAAGGCGCTTTAATTGTGCGGGAGTTACCCATTCAGCGTGTGATTTCAATAAATTCCTGCACGATTTTAGAGAAATTAGACCAGAGAAACTGACCTTACCCATTCACCTTGTGATTTCAATAAATTCCTAGACGATTTTAAATAAACTCATTATTAAATATTTTTAATAAAAATTAAAATTACCAATAAAAATAAATTAGGAAATAAAAATTATTTTTGAGAATATTTTGACGACGCTTGCTTTATCACCGCACAATTGTTTTCTAGTTACCAATTTTGACCCCCCAAAAAAAAGGAGGAAACTGTAGTAGCAGCGCAATGTATTCAACCACTTGCAGAAATACAGTAAACTTTTGGGTGCTCACCATCATTTTAGCACCTACTTTCCTTGAAGCTGCAAAAGTCCAAAGATATCGAAAGAGATAATCACGATAAAGGAATGCTTTTACATCCCTAAATTACGGAGCATTACATAAGTTATATTTTTTTTTCTCTTTAATAAATCGAAAAATACCGACCATGTTGGGCTTTGGCCCATGGGCGATACCTTAGGTAAAAGGATGGGTATCACGTGTTGCAAAGCCTGTTCAATTCATCGACATTTTCATTGAATTTTTCGTTTGCTCACGTACAAGGCAGTGAGATTCCAACAGCGGTTTATGGTGGGTCCTACTGATGCCGTCCCAACTGGAAAAAAACGTGTGATTGGATTCTTGGCAAAGTGCACTTCACCTGACGCGGGATTTCTCCTGTTCCATCTACCACTAGCTATCGATATATTGTAGACAATTATGCGGATGGGAAGGTGGTGTGGAGTCTGTAACCCAACTCTATGCAACGAAAACAAGGTTTTTTGTTGGATTTGTTTTGTGTTTGTCAGTATTTCCTTGCAGATATGGCCACCTATTCACATGTTTCTCAGAGTAAGAGAGGGAGAGATGAATACTGGAATGGCAGATTCGTTTTGCCAGACGCAAAACGAACCATTAGCAGAGCGTTGGCGTATGACAGTGATCTCACGAGCTTGCTCGACAAGATCGATGATATGGATAACAAAGACAGTAACCCAGAAGGGATTGATGCTATCAATGAGCTTGACGGCGAGATCGGATTGAACGTGGTTCAAAAGTCTATAATGATGAAGGCGGAAATCGGGTTGAAGGCGCAAGAGAAAACACGTAATGATGTTAGGTCTACTGACGAGAAGCAAAGTAATGATCAGATGGGTTCTATTAAAGAAGACGAGTTGACAGAGCGGTATTCTGAAGCAACGACCTCAGTTTGCTATATAAAAGACTTCAATGATCCCGACGATGTTGGCGCAGAACTTGGTTTCTTGGAAGACCATATCTGTCCCCACGAATTTGGAATCATCATCAACTACATCGAGGGAGATTCAATCGCCAATACTATGGACTATTCGGATGCCGGGTATGGATATGCTGAGACTACAGAGGATTTCTATGGGTCTCTGTGGGACAATGATTTTTGGCAGTTGAATGAACATTTGGTTATTCAAAATGATCTTGAATCGCCACAACAAAAATAATTTGGGATTAGTGGAGCTGAGTTTCATGACGCTTAGAACGATTTTAAGCCAGTTCAACGTTAGAGCAACGATGATGAAGGATTGTAACATACATATTGAAAGAAACATTTCCTCATGTTGTATGTGAAAAAACATATTCAGTGCCGTGTATGTAACTTTTTTTCCAAGGCCATTTCCTCCGAACTGTCACTTTGTGAATCCATGAGCAAATCAAAATTTTACTTTAAAAACAAGGTCAAGGAGGAACCTTCAGCTGAAGTTTTAACTTGATGTTGTTGAATCATTTATATGTTTTCATATACTAGCCGTTTTGTCAAAATGTGATCGATGAAATGTTTAGTCGCGTTGTGGAAGATTTTTAGTACAGCCATACTGGAATCAATTGCTTTATCACCTCAATGAGACTTGGTTATATTTCTACATAAGTTGTCATCCGTTAGTATCAATGTCGATTTTTAACAACTTAATGATACTATGAAACTGATAAGCGACATAAAGCAACTTCCTTGATCGTAACTTCAATTTTTCTGTCGCTAGTGTATTCATTCTTCCACTGTGTCTAACTCTTTCCCCGTTGAATGATTCTTAAATCTAACCCACGTTGGAGTCGAGACTTTTCCCACAATATCCTCAATATTCTTAATGGTGGATTACAAACATGGATATATTCTTATGGATTTGTACATTTTTCATAATGCTTACATGAAAACATGGTTCGACTTCCCATTCGTTGGATGCACTAAACAGGTTCTTGGTGCTGCACGACATTGACATTTTCACATACCGACGTTGCTGGTTTGTAGGTTGCCAAAAAATCAATTAAATATTTTACTCAAATTCCAAATCGTAATGAACTAATTCCAAAGAACTAATTTTCGAACTTGGGACATTTTTTCTAGCAGAAGGCTTCAACTTTTTGCTAGTTTTGGAAGAGTTCCACGAATTGCATTCAACATTTAGAGTTGGTGGTCATTTTTAAACCGCGACAGGTTGTAGACCTCCCTTTTCCAGGTTGAAGGTCTTTCTCTCCAAAGCATTAGGAACACTTCCTCTAACAGAGTATTTCAACTTCTTTCTAGATTTGGAAGAGTTTTAGGAACTGGTTCCAGTGTTGATGATCATGCTTAACATACAGTCTAGTGCGGCCATGCAAGTTTTCAGATTTTGTATTACAACTCTCTTCTTGGACTACTCTTCTTGGACTAGTATATACAACTCTCTTATTAGATGTTGTGGTTTTTCTCATGGAAATCATGCAATACAATTTTTGGTGAGAATTCATAAATAAATTCAAAACTACAACACCTTTTAAGACACTCTAATTATTTAGATTATATAAATTTATCTTATTATTACAACAAATTGCTACCAAATTTTAAATAAAATTAACTACAAAATATGTAAAGGAAAAAAAAAAAAACTAACAATTAAATTACACTTTACATTATTATTACTAGTATAGATCCATCTTAACCACTAGTCTAGAGGATCAAATTTCTTTATGTGCAAATTTATTTTAGAGTGAAAAAAGAATGTGTAATTTATTATTGTCTAAATTGTATTTTTGAATGTTATAGCGATTGCATAACATGTGTATTGAGTTACTTTATAATTGTATATTAAATTACTTTTTGTAATTAATATATTTTTAAGTATGTATATTAAAATATTTTATTCATATTCTATATTGGATATTTTATTCTATACAACATTAAAATATTTTCTTTTAACATTTTTTTTTCTTTTTTCCTTTTTTCTTTCTTCTTCTGTATATACATATTTATGAAGTTGATATCACAGTGTTAAAATATTTTTGGAAAATATAAGGTTTAAACATGTTACTCACATATTCTTTTTACTTCTAATTACTCTACGTAAAATTATATTAGGTCATATGGACAACTATTTAAATATATATAGTATATATTTTTTCTTTTTTAATACAACCGACATTGCTTTTCTATTTAGAGAATAATTTATTTTTGTTGTAAGATAGGGGAACATACTTACACAACACCTTTACACTGGGTTGTAGAATGAGCCTCTCAGCTCAACCAACATAGTTCCATCTTAACCATGGATCTAATATGAGCCAAGAGGATCAAATTTCTTTAGGTGCAAATGATTTTAGAGTGCAAAAAAAGGTGTATTTTTTATTATTTAAATTGTATTTTTGAATGCTATACATATTACATAACATGTGTATTGAGTCATTTTATAAGTGTACATTAAATTGGTTTTTTTGTTATTATTATATTTGTAAGTATAGGTCAACATTAATTCATATTAAAATAATTTATTCATATTCCATATTGGATATTTTATTCTATACAACATTAAAATATGTTTTTTTAACATTTTTTCTATATATCCATTTTTATGAAGTTGATATGAGGTATTAAAATATTTTTTAAAAATATAAAGTTTAAACATCTTACTCATATTTTTTTTACTTCTAATTACTTTATATAAACTTGTATTAGGTCATATGGACAACCATATATATATATATATATATATATATATATATATATATATATATACACACACACACAACTGACATTGCTTTTCTATTTAGAGATTATTTTTTTTGTTTTAAGACAAACTGACATACTTACACATCGCCTTTACACTGGGGTGCAGACTCCGCTCAACCAACATAGATCTATCTTAACCATAGATCTAACATAAATCAAGAGATTCAAATTTCTTTAGGTGCAAAGTTATTTTAGAGTGGAAAAAAAATGTGTCATTTGGTATTGTTCAAATTGTATTTTTGAATGTTATAGAGATTACATAACATGTGTATTGAGTCATTTTATAAGAGTACATTAACTTTTTTTTGTTACTAATATATTTTTTAAGTATATGAAACATTATTTCATATTAAAATATTTTATTCACATTTCACATTGGATGTTTTATTCTATACAACATTAAAATATTTTCTTTTAATATTTTTTCTATATATACATATTTCTTTTAAAATATTTTTGAAAAATATAAGGTTTAAACATCTTACTCACATATTTCTTTTACTTCTAATTTATTTATATAAAAATATATTGTCATATGGAAAATTAATTAAATATGCATGGCATTTTTTTCTTTTTTAATACAACAGATATTGCTTTTCTATTTAGAGAATAATTTATATTTGTTTTAAGACGGGACACACTTACACATCACTTTCACATGCTGTCAAAAGAGAGGTTTTAGGACAGGACACACTTACACACCACTTTCACATGCTATCCAATGAACCTCTCAGTTCAATCATAATATTATTACACACATAAAATGCAATACATTAAAAGAGTGTTATTTAAAATGGTATGGAAAAAATTCCTAAGACCAATGAACCTCTCAGTTCAATCATAATATTATTACACATATAAAATGTTATTCATTAAAAGAGTGTTATTTAAAATTGTATGGAAAAAATTCCTAAGACACTTCAATTGCGCAGGGGTTACTCATTCAGTTTATGATTTCAATAAATTTTTACAGTATTTTAGAAAAAATAAACTAGAAAAACTCACCTGAAAATCTTCCAAAATATCTTAAAAACAACTCGTTAATTAAATACTTTAAATGAAAATTAAAATTACCAATAAAATTAAATCAAGAAATAAAAATAAATTTTGAGAATATTTTGACAACGCTTGCTTTATCACCACACAATTGTTTTCTAGTTACCAATTTTGATCCACAGAAAAAAAAGAAAAGAGGAAACAGCAGCAGCAGCGCAATGTATTCAACCACTTGCAGGAATACATTAAAATTTTTAGTGCTCAACGTCATTTTAGCACCTGCTTGCCTTGAAACTGCAAATGTCCAAAGATATCAAAAGGGATAGTCACGATAGAGGAATGCTTTTACATCCCTAAATTACAGAGCATTACGTAAGTTATAATTTTCTTTTCTTTTTAATAAATCGAAAAATACCGACCATGTTGGCAGTTAGCGGATGGGCGATACCTTCGGTAAAAGGCAGTGTACCACGTGTTTGTTGAAAAGCCTGTTCAATTCATGATCCACATTTTCATTGAATTTTTTCCGGTTGCTCACGTACAAGCCCGTGAGATTCCAACAACGGTTTATAGTGGATCCTACTGATGCCGTCCCAACTGGAAAAAAACGTGGGATTGGATTCTTGGCAAAGTGCACTTTGTCTCACGCGGGATTTCTGTTGTTCCATCTGCCACTAGCTATCGATATATTGTAGACAATTTTGCGGATGGGAAGGTGGTATGGAGTCTGTAACCCAACTCTATGCAACGTCTATCAAATCAGGGCTTTCTGTTGTATGTGTTTTGTGTTTGTCTCAGTATTTCCTTACAGAAATGGCCTCCTATTCACATGTTTCTCAGAGTAAGAGAGGGAGAGATGAATACTGCAATGGCGAATTCGCTTTGCCAGATGCAAAACGAACCATTAGCAGAGCGTTGGCGTATGTGTTATGAAACCAGCTCACAAAAAGATAGAAAAGAGAGATCCACGACTTAGAATTCAGCCTCTTCGAGGGGGCAACCTCCTTTACATTACATAAATGAACAATTCTTCGATGATACAAATGACAAAACCTCCTTTCTATATATAGGAGTCTAAGGAGTCACCATGTAATCTAGCCGACCTAACAATAATAATATAAAGCCACAAAAATAACAATAGAGGGATTCTATGGGGCACAGAAATAACAATATGGGGGTAATAGGGGCACAACAATATAAATAAGGGGTATAACTACAATAGTAATGGGGTAATCACTAGTATTATAGGGACCCAACATGCCCCTCTCCTTCAAAAAAGTGTTGTCCTCAACGCTTGAGTAGTTCTGGATACTTCTGCATAAAATTCTCATCCTCCCATGTGGAATCTTCAGCGGATAAGTTCTTCCACTTGATAAGATACTCTGAAATTGATCGATTTCGTAGCTGTCGAGTTCTTGTTTCTGTGACTGCTTCTGGTTCCAATATAATTTTTCCTTCCTCATCAAGTTCTGGCAATATTGTTTGAATTGGAAGCTTGTCACCTATAACCTTCTTTAAACATGAAACATGGAAGACTGGGTGCAATCGAGAAGCTGCAGGAAGCTCCAATTTGTATGCCATAGTACCAATCTTTTGCAACACCTTGTATGGACCATAATACTTTGGTGACAATTTATTATCCTTCTTAGCTTGCTTTAGGGACATTTGTTTATATGGTTGTAGCCGTAGGAATACCCAATCACCTACTTCAAAACTTCTTTCACTGCGATGTTGATCTGTCTGTTGTTTCATTCTATTTTGTGCCAACACGAGGTTATCCTTTAAGAGTTGGAGGACTTGTTGTTGATGTTCGATGTGATGTTCCACTGCCTGAACCTTAGAATTTTCTCTTAAATATGATGTGATGGATGGTGGTTGATACCCATAAAGTGCCATAAATGGGGTCATTTTTGTTGCTGTATGGAAGGAAGTGTTATACCACCATTCAGCCAGAGGCAACCATTTGACCCATTGTGTCTGTTTATCAGATACAAAGCAACGAAGATATCCTTCCAAACATTTGTTTACTATCTCAGTTTGCCCATCAGATTGAGGATGATAAGATGAGCTATGAGCTAACTGAGTACCAAGACAAGAAAATAATTCTGTCCAAAAATTTCCAGTGAAAATGGGATCTCTGTCACTTACAATAATCTTTGGGTTTCCATGTAGCTTTTGAACTGTTTCCATAAATGCAGTAGAAACTGTACTAGCTTTAAATGGATGTGATAATGCACAAAAGTGTGCATACTTGGTAAGTCTGTCAACTACCACCATGATGACACTCTTTCCCTCAGACTTGGGTAAACCTGTGATAAAATCCATTGAAACCTCCTCCCAACGTTGGCTTGGAATGGATAAAGGTTGTAATAGACCCGGTGTCTTAATTGTTTCAACTTTATTTTGCTGGCAAACCAAACATTCTGTCGCAAACTTTTGAATATCTGATTTAAGGCCATCCCAAAAAAATTCCTTCTTAACCCTGTGGTAAGTTTTTAAAAATCCTGAGTGCCCTCCTAAGGGAGAAGTGTGCAATTCCATAAGAATCTTTTGTTTTAGCTGGGAATTCTTACAGAGGTATAAGCGATCTTTGTACCATAACGAATCATTTTTCCAGCTAAATGTATCAGAAGTACTAGAATCTTGTTGTATCTTTCGAATAAGTGCCCATACTTCTTCGTCATTCTTCCATTCCTCCCTTGCTTCGTTTATCCAATCTGGTTGGATAATAGAAATGGCACACAACAATGCTTCCACATCCTCATCCTTTCTTGAGAGTGCATCTGCCACCACATTTTGCTTCCCTTTTTTGTAGATGATTTCAAAGTCATAACCCAACATCTTTGTGACCCACTTTTGTTGCTCTTCAGAGGATAATCTTTGTTCTAAAAAGTATTTAAGGCTATCATGATCCGTTTTTACCTTGAAGTGTCTTCCCATTAGGTAGGGTCGCCATTTCTTAAGTGCATGGAGTATTGCCAACATTTCCTTCTCATAAATAGCTTTGCTTAAAAACTTTCCCTTGATTGGACGACTTTCAAAAGCAATGGGTCTTTCATCTTGCATTAGAACAGCACCAATTCCATTTCCTGAAGCATCACATTCCACAATAAAGGTTTTTGTGAAGTCCGGTGTAGCTAAGACCGGTGCTTGGCACATTGCCTCTTTAAGATTTTCAAAGGCCTTTGTTGCTTCTGGAGTCCATGAAAATGAATCTTTCTTCAATAATGTTGTTAGAGGTGCTGCTATTCTCCCATAATTCTTAACAAACTTGCGATAATACCCTGTCAACCCAAGAAATCCTCGCAGATGCTTTATGGATGTGGGGATTTTCCATTCCTTAATGGCTTTAATTTTGCTAGGGTCTACCTTAACTCCTTCATGAGATACAATATGACCCAAATATTCCACCTCCTGGACTCCAAAGAAACATTTGGATCTTTTTGCATATAATTGTTTTTCCTCCAATAGTTGTAGCACCCTGTCAACATGTTCAACATGATCCTTCCAAGACTTGCTGTAGATTAGTATATCATCAAAAAATACTAACACAAATTTTCTAAGGAATGGTTTGAAAATTGAATTCATCAAACCTTGAAATGTTGAAGGTGCATTGGTAAGGCCAAAAGGCATGACCAAAAATTCATAATGACCCTCATGAGTTCTAAATGCCGTTTTTGGAATGTCTTCAATCTTCATTCTGATTTGATGATATCCCGAACGAAGATCCAACTTGGTGAAGTAAATTGATCCATGCAATTCATCTAGTAATTCATCAATAACAGGAATGGGGAACTTATCTTTAATAGTGAGCTTGTTGAGCTCCCTATAATCTGGACACATGCGCCATGATCCATCCTTCTTGTGCACCAATACTACTGGAGCTGAGAAAGAACTTTGACTCGGTTGAATTATACCAGCCTCTAGCATTTCTGCAACCATACGTTCAATTTCACTTTTTTGGACATAGGGATATCTGTACGGCCTGATGTTTGGAGGAACACTTCCTGGAATCAGATGAATAGCATGATCATGATCACGCATAGGTGGGAGACCCTTGGGAGTCTCAAATACCTTGGAATGATTGTCCAAGACTTTTTGGAGATCTGGAGAAATAGATGATTCCAATGTGGAAACATCTAGCAAGCATAATTGTGCAATTACACCTCTTTGCTCCTTTTTTAGAAGCTTTGTCATACCATGAGAGCTGATTATCTTTCCTGGTTTCCCTGCAATACCCCTTAATTCAACTTCCTTTCCTTCCGAAGAAAATTTGATGAAAAGTTCTTGAAAATTAAAAGCTATTGTACCCAAGGATTGTAGCCATTGGACTCCTAGTACAACATCCGCACCTCCCATTGGAATGGAAAGCATTGGGCTAGTCAATACATATTCTCCCATGGATAGCTTGATATTATGGCACTTTCCAGAGCAATTTATTGTTCCTCCATTTGCAATCATCACTTGACACTCTGGTGCTGGATATAGGAAGCAATTCAATTCTTTTGCTACCCTACAATGAATAAAATTGTGGGTGCTTCCTGAATCAATCAACACTATTACCTTTTTTTTCTTGATTTGTCCTTCTATCTTGATGGTTTGAGGAGTGGTAATTCCCACCAATGCATTACAAGATATGGTCGGATTTATTTGTTCTTCATCTAGGCTTTGTTCCTGGAATATATCCTCTTCTTTTGACCTTTCTTGCTCCTTTTCTTCTTCCTCTTCACAATCTATGTAGAATAATTTCTTCTCACCACACTTATGACCTTTTGTGTATTTGCTATCACAATTGTAACAAAGCCCTTTTGCTCTTTTTTCTTCCAATTGTTGTGGTGTCAACCTTGTAGGTTGTGGAAGACTATGGGCAACAACACTTCCCTCTTTATAGTTGTGAACGGTATGCTTCCTAGTTGCCATAATTTTGCTTTCCATTTTTCTTGCTAACCTGAATGCCTTCTCTAATGAATCAGGTTCCCAAAGGCGCACATCATGTTGGATATTATCCTTTAAAGACCCTATGAACACATCAATCCTATGCTCCTCTGGAATATCTTTTACCCTTATGTTCAATTTTTGGAACTCCTCAATGTGCTCCATTATTGAACCCTTTTGTTTGAGACTTATCAATTGGCTAAAAAAAGTGTTGCTTTTTGTATCCTCATAATGTGCTATCAATTCTTCCGTAAAAATTGCCCAAGTGATAAATTGTTTACGAGAACAAAGCCATTGATACCATACAAACTGATTTGGTTCCAAATATAAAGTTGCCGTACGTACCTTTTGTGGGTTTTGCACATTATTGAGATCGAAGAATTGCTCCATCTGTAATATCCATGTGGCTGGATCCTTGCCATCAAACTTCCTCATATCGATTTTTGGAACATGGTGAGTCTTCGATCCAACATTAGAGTCTATGGAATCATGATTAACATTTCTTTTGTTCTCATCATGAGTTTCCTTTACTACCTTTTCACCATTAGTGACCCTTTCTTGTAGCAACTTCTTCAATTCATCCATCTTATCATCCATGCCATCAATTTTAGCGTCCATGCCATCCATCTTAGCTTCCATCTTAGCTTCCATGCCATCCATCTTAGCTTCCATGCCCTTTATCTTAGATTCCACGCCATTTACCTTAGATTCCACGCCATTTATCTTAGATTCCACGCCACTTATCTTAGCTTCTGTTAGCTTTTGTGAGCGTGACATTTGTTGCACTTGTTCTTGTAATTTTGATATATCATGTAGCATTTCTTCCTCTTCTTCATGAGTCATGCTAGAGCTTTCAGGTTCCTTACTAGGTGTTTGCATTTTCTTTCCTCGGGGCATCAGTTACCGATAATAATGCTTTACTATTCCCTTTGAATTCCGTTAAACCAAGCTTACACAAAAATTAAAAAAAAAAAACTACACACCTTTTTTTCACTTTATAGAAGCCTGATATTGAATCTGATGTATCTCTGTAATTTCGGATCATCCAGTTCTGAAATTGCTATTTGTAGTAGCCTTCTGCGTCCTCTTTCCAATGCCACAAGTCTGAGCTAAATTGGATTCTCCAAGGAAGAGTTATGTGAAATCTCCCACAGTGACTAGCTTTTAGACTGGTTCAGTAGACCGAACTTGTACAACGTTCCACGAGTCACTGTTTCAACCTTTGAATCTGAAACTCACCCACAAGAAACTACAGTCCGTCCTCTTTCTGTACCTTTTTACGAAATTTCAATCCGATCCTCAGAGAGAGAGTTATGACGATTTTCCCCAGGTCACCTGTTTTGAATGTAATTCAGGAGTCTGCAAAAAGGCCAAATTCCTCAGATCATATCTCCGCAAATATCGCGCTAAAAGCTCTGAAATTCGGACCCAAAGTTCAGAGCCAATTCTTATCAAATGGGTTTTTTTTGCGACTTCTGAAACGTTACAGAAAAAACGTTATAGTGAAAATGCCACGATGACCTATTTGGAGCAGCGAAACCCTAGAATCCAAACCTCTGATACCAAATGTTATGAAACCAGCTCACAAAAAGATAGAAAAGAGAGATCCACGACTTAGAATTCAGCCTCTTCGAGGGGGCAACCTCCTTTACATTACATAAATGAACAATTCTTCGATGATACAAATGACAAAACCTCCTTTCTATATATAGGAGTCTAAGGAGTCACCATGTAATCCAGCCGACCTAACAATAATAATATAAAGCCACAAAAATAACAATAGAGGGATTCTATGGGGCACAGAAATAACAATATGGGGGTAATAGGGGCACAACAATATAAATAAGGGGTATAACTACAATAGTAATGGGGTAATCACTAGTATTATAGGGACCCAACAGTATGACAGTGATCTCACGAGCTTGCTCGACAAGATCAATGATATGGATAACAAAGAAAATAACTTAGAAGGGATTCACGCTATCAATGAGCTTGACTGCGAGATCGGATTGAACGCGGTTCTAAAGTCTATAATGATGAAGGCGGAATCGGGTTGAAGGCGCAAGCGCAAACAAATAATGATGTTAGGTCTACTGACGAGAAGGGAAGTAATGATCAGATGAGTTCTATTAAATAAGACGAGTTGACACTGGACAGAGCGGAATTCTTAAGCAACGACCTCAGTTTGCTATATAAAAGACTTCAACGATCCCGACGATGTTGGCGTAGAACTTGGTTTCTTGGAAGACCATATCTGTCCCCACGAATTTGGAATCATCATCAACAACATCGAGGGAGATTCAATCGCCAATTCTATGGACTATCCGGATGCCGGGTATGGATATGCTGAGACTACGGAGGATTTCTATGGGTCTCTGTGGGACAATGACTTTTGGCAGTTGAATCAACATTTGGTTATTCAAAATGATCTTGAATTGCCACAACAAAAATAATTTGGCATTATTGGAGCTGAGTTTCATGACGCTTAGAATGATTTTAAGCCAGTTCAACGTTAGAGCAACGATGATGAAGGATTGTAACATACACATTGAAAGAAACATTTCCTCATGTTGTATGTGAAAAAACATATTCAGTGCCGTGTATGTAACTTTTTTTCCAAGGTCATTTCCTCCGAACTGTCACTCTGCGAATCCATAAGCAGATCAAAATTTACTTTAAAAACAAGGTCAAGGAGGAACCTTCAGCTGAAGTTTTAACTTGATGTTGTTGAATCATTTATATGTTTTCATATACTAGCCGTTTTGTCAAAATGTGATTGATGAAATGTTTAGTCGCGTTGTGGAAGATTTTTAGTCCAACCATACTGGAATCAATTGCTTTATCACCTCAATGAGACTTGGTTATATTTCTACATAAGTTGTCATCCGTTAGTATTAATGTCGATTTTTAACAACTTCATGATACTATGAAACTGAGATACGATATAAAGCAACTTGATAGTAACTTCAATTTTTGTGTCTCTAGTGTATTCATTCTTCCACGATGTCTAACTCTTTCCCAGTTGAATGATTCTTAAATCTAACCCACGTTGGAGTCGAGACTTTTCCCACAATATCCTCAATATTCGTAATGGTGGATTATAAACATGGATATATTCTTATGGATTTGTACATTTTTCATAATGCTTACATGAAAACATGGTTCGACTTCCCATTCGTTGGACGCACTGAGCATGTTCTTGGTGCTACACGACCTTGACATTTTCACGCACTGACGTTGCTGGTTTGTAGGTTGCCAAAAAATCAATTAAATATTTTACTCAATTTCTTGCTAGTTCGGGAAGAGTTCTACAAATTGCATTCAACATTTAGAGTTGGTGGTCATCCTTAAACCACCGCAGGTTGTAGACCTCCCTTTTCCAAGTTGAAGGTCTCTCTCTCCAAAGCATTAGGAACACTTCCTCTAACATAATATTTCAACTTCTTGCTAGATTTGGAAGAGTTTTAGGCACTGCACTAAGAATTCCAGTGTTGGTGGTCATCCTTAACATTCAGCCTAGTGCCACCATGCATGTTTTCAGATTTTGTATTACAACTCTCTTCTTGGACTGTATATACCCCTTCAGATTAAGGGGGGAAATATTGGACACCTAATCAGCTAAGGGTTATGGTGAGGAATTTGAAAGGTCAAAAGGAGTCCAAGAGACCTTGGAAGATGAATCCAAGAGTCACTCTAATGTATTAATAATTTATATCATGTGAATAATATATGCATCTAATGCTTATCTTTCATATTTTGGTTTTCACCATGGTTGTGTTTAACAAGTCTAAATGTTAGATGTTTTTGTTTTTCTCAAGGAAATCATGCAATAGAATTTTTGGTGAGAATTCATAAATAAATTCAAAACTACAAAACCTTTTAAGACACTCAAATTATTTAGATTATATAAATTTATCTTATTATTACAACAAATTGCTATCAATTTTAAATAAAATTAACTACAAAATATGTAGAGAAAAAAAGAAAAAGAAAAAACTAACAGTTAAATTACACTTTACATTATTATTACTAGCATAGATCCATCTTAACCACTAGCTTAGAGAATCAAATTTCTTTATGTGCAAAGTTATTTTTGTTGACACCTAATCATCAGGATTGGGTGAACAATTGTAATTGATGTAAATAAATAATAGAAAAGATGAAGAGTCACTAGGAGATGAAATGAATAGTATCTCCCTCATGTATATAAAAAGACCAACCTGAATGAATATCATGAATTGTTTTGAGGAGTTACTGACTGGTCTGACATGGTATGAGAGCTAGCGCCATTTTTGGCTTCCAGCTCCATTTTGTAACTCCCTTCTTCCATTTCTTCAGAAGTTTGTCCTGCATTTTCCTAATTTTCCTGCTAATTTTCCTAGTGGTCTGACTCTGTCCCTCTACCAATTTTCCTGGTATCATCTCCCACACTCCTCCACTTTCATGCTATGCCATGTTTTTTTCTTTGAATATTGCATTGGCGTGGTCTATAAGCGCTGCTCTCCCATACCTCTCCCAGCGGAATATTACGCTGATGAAAAAAAATACAGTTTTGCAAGCTGAACTTCTTCTGGTTCACGCTTTGATTGACATTGAAATGCCTCGATGGAGCCCTCTGGCGTAGCGGAAGCTTGATGGAGCCTTCTGGCATTGGTGGAGAGATTACTTTCTGGAAGGTTATCGCTTGAGATTTGGCGTGACACGACTGTGGTTACATGTTGAGACCCACGAGCCCGTGACCTTATATTGAAGGTCGTTTTCTGCAAACATAGAGGTGGACTTTTAAATCTTCTACATGGAATATTGCTTCCTGTATTCATAAACATTGCTCCATATTACTCCATATTACGCTGACCTCTATACGCTGTTCCATATATATATAAAGTTGGTATATATAAGCGTTGTTCCACATATATAATGTTGTCTCCACGCTAATGTTGTTTTCATATATACGCTAGTATATATAACGTTGTCTCCACACTAATGTTGTTTTCATATAGACGATATCCCATATATACCACGTTGTTGGGCTCCCATAATGTTGTTTTCAAAACGTTGTTTTCAAAGTGGCTAACATACTTAATGCTCCTGCGTTTGACTATGTTTAATATATTGTTTGAAAATACTGTCGTGGGGCCCGAACACACTTTGATATCCGCTCTAATACTTCTATCAGAATCGTCTTTTTTTAGCAGCAGAAGTTTTCTTTTTCCTCTCCACAAAAGCACATTTTTTTGCCAGTAGAAGTATTTTTACAGCACTCAGATTTTACAATGCATCCAATCATATCTATTGTAGGAGTGTTCTCACTGGCAAGGAGAACTATCCTGAGTGGTCCCCGAAGATAAAACATACCCTCATTTTCAATGAGTTGTGGAAAGGAATGTGTGTTGGAGATGAAGAAAAAGAGCCAAAACGACCTACCTTAGACAAGGAGTTCACCATTTGGAAAAATAAGAACAACAAAACCTATGCATTAATTGCAGCATCTATAAGTGAAGAGGTGAGTCGACATATTTCACCATTTTCAAATGCTTTCGAAACCTTACAAAAGGTGAAAGAACTCTATGACTCACACTTTGCACTTGAAATTGTTCAACTCATGATTAAACTCTTCACTTTTGAATTACAAAATAATGATCCCCTTGCTCTTGCATCTGAAATAAAATCTATACTACATGATATCGAAGACACTAAGGTTGAATTGGATATTCCTCTTATCACTTTTCTTAAGGCACTTTATCATACTTACTCCAATTATCTTGAGTCATTGCAAGAAAATGGAAATCTCAAAGATATTACCTTTGACTCTTTTGTGAAAAAATTTGATGAAAGAGAGAAAGCTTTTGGAAAGAAGACAGCCCCTAAATCTTCTGAACAGGCTGTGTGCCTTACTCATAAAGAAAAGAATCTTGCCCAAGATTCTTCTAGAGGAAGAAGTGGTCGAAGAGGAAGAGGAAGATATTTCAGAGGTAGGGGAGGCTGACACTCTCAAGGAGAAAAGTTAGATTTGCACTGCATATGCTGCAAAAGAAATGGATCACATGATGCCTCCACATGCAAGTTACCTTGGGACAAAATTGAGCAGCAAAGAAACCAACCCAAAGGTAAAACTAATGACACAGACAAAGGTAAAGCACCTGAATCCGCTCACTATGCTATGGCACAATGTAATATTGGAGTAAATGAAGACTTATTTAATGCTTCACTTGCTTCTTGGAAAAATGATTGGTTGCTTGATTCAGGAGCAACTTACCACATGACTCATAGAAAAGATTTTTTTGAAGAATTTACTGACAATGTTGATGGAGCAAGTATAATTTGCATACCAATCAAAACTCAAGCCATCAGGGCTTGGCATAATCAGGCTTAAATTGCCTGGTCTTCCAGACTTTCTTCTGCATCATGTTCTATATCTCCCACAGCTGAAGAGAAACTTATTGTCCTTGGTCCACATCCGCCAGCAAGGCTTTGTTCCTGGAATATATCCTCTTCTTTTGACCTTTCTTGCTCCTTTTCTTTTTCCTCTTCACAATCTATGTAGAATAATTTCTTCTCACCACACTTATGACCTTTTGTGTATTTGCTATCACAATTGTAACAAAGCCCTTTTGCTCTTTTTTCTTCCAATTGTTGTGGTGTCAACCTTGTAGGTTGTGGAAGACTATGGGCAACAACACTTCCCTCTTTATAGTTGTGAACGGTATGCTTCCTAGTTGCCATAATTTTGCTTTCCATTTTTCTTGCTAATCTGAATGCCTTCTCTAATGAATCAGGTTCCCAAAGGCGCACATCATGTTGGATATTATCCTTTAAAGACCCTATGAACACATCAATCCTATGCTCCTCTGGAATATCTTTTACCCTTATGTTCAATTTTTGGAACTCCTCAATGTGCTCCATTATTGAACCCTTTTGTTTGAGACTTATCAATTGGCTAAAAAAAGTGTTGCTTTTTGTATCCTCATAATGTGCTATCAATTCTTCCGTAAAAATTGCCCAAGTGATAAATTGTTTACGAGAACAAAGCCATTGATACCATACAAACTGATTTGGTTCCAAATATAAAGTTGCCGTACGTACCTTTTGTGGGTTTTGCACATTATTGAGATCGAAGAATTGCTCCATCTGTAATATCCATGTGGCTGGATCCTTGCCATCAAACTTCCTCATATCGATTTTCGGAACATGGTGAGTCTTCGATCCAACATTAGAGTCTATGGAATCATGATTAACATTTCTTTTGTTCTCATCATGAGTTTCCTTTACTAACTTTTCACCATTAGTGACCCTTTCTTGTAGTAACTTCTTCAATTCATCCATCTTATCATCCATGCCATCAATTTTAGCGTCCATGCCATCCATCTTAGCTTCCATCTTAGCTTCCATGCCATCCATCTTAGCTTCCATGCCCTTTATCTTAGATTCCACGCCATTTACCTTAGATTCCACGCCATTTATCTTAGATTCCACGCCACTTATCTTAGCTTCTGTTAGCTTTTGTGAGCGTGACATTTGTTGCACTTGTTCTTGTAATTTTGATATATCATGTAGCATTTCTTCCTCTTCTTCATGAGTCATGCTAGAGCTTTCAGGTTCCTTACTAGGTGTTTGCATTTTCTTTCCTCGGGGCATCAGTTACCGATAATAATGCTTTACTATTCCCTTTGAATTCCGTTAAACCAAGCTTACACAAAAATTTAAAAAAAAAAACTACACACCTTTTTTTCACTTTATAGAAGCCTGATATTGAATCTGATGTATCTCTGTAATTTCGGATCATCCAGTTCTGAAATTGCTATTTGTAGTAGCCTTCTGCGTCCTCTTTCCAATGCCACAAGTCTGAGCTAAATTGGATTCTCCAAGGAAGAGTTATGTGAAATCTCCCACAGTGACTAGCTTTTAGACTGGTTCAGTAGACCGAACTTGTACAACGTTCCACGAGTCACTGTTTCAACCTTTGAATCTGAAACTCACCCACAAGAAACTACAGTCCGTCCTCTTTCTGTACCTTTTTACGAAATTTTAATCCGATCCTCAGAGAGAGAGTTATGACGATTTTTCCCAGGTCACCTGTTTTGAATGTAATTCAGGAGTCTGCAAAAAGGCCAAATTCCTCAGATCATATCTCCGCAAATATCGCGCTAAAAGCTCTGAAATTCGGACCCAAAGTTCAGAGCCAATTCTTATCAAATGGGTTTTTTTTGCGACTTCTGAAACGTTACAGAAAAAACGTTATAGTGAAAATGCCACGATGACCTATTTGGAGCAGCGAAACCCTAGAATCCAAACCTCTGATACCAAATGTTATGAAACTAGCTCACAAAAAGATAGAAAAGAGAGATCCACGACTTAGAATTCAGCCTCTTCGAGGGGGCAACCTCCTTTACATTACATAAATGAACAATTCTTCGATGATACAAATGACAAAACCTCCTTTCTATATATAGGAGTCTAAGGAGTCACCATGTAATCCAGCCGACCTAACAATAATAATATAAAGCCACAAAAATAACAATAGAGGGATTCTATGGGGCACAGAAATAACAATATGGGGGTAATAGGGGCACAACAATATAAATAAGGGGTATAACTACAATAGTAATGGGGTAATCACTAGTATTATAGGGACCCAACAGTATGACAGTGATCTCACGAGCTTGCTCGACAAGATCAATGATATGGATAACAAAGAAAATAACTTAGAAGGGATTCACGCTATCAATGAGCTTGACTGTGAGATCGGATTGAACACGGTTCTAAAGTCTATAATGATGAAGGCGGAATCGGGTTGAAGGCGCAAGCGCAAACAAATAATGATGTTAGGTCTACTGACGAGAAGGGAAGTAATGATCAGATGAGTTCTATTAAATAAGACGAGTTGACACTGGACAGAGCGGAATTCTTAAGCAACGACCTCAGTTTGCTATATAAAAGACTTCAACGATCCCGACGATGTTGGCGTAGAACTTGGTTTCTTGGAAGACCATATCTGTCCCCACGAATTTGGAATCATCATCAACAACATCGAGGGAGATTCAATCGCCAATACTATGGACTATCCGGATGCCGGGTATGGATATGCTGAGACTACGGAGGATTTCTATGGGTCTCTGTGGGACAATGACTTTTGGCAGTTGAATCAACATTTGGTTATTCAAAATGATCTTGAATTGCCACAACAAAAATAATTTGGCATTATTGGAGCTGAGTTTCATGACGCTTAGAATGATTTTAAGCCAGTTCAACGTTAGAGCAACGATGATGAAGGATTGTAACATACACATTGAAAGAAACATTTCCTCATGTTGTATGTGAAAAAACATATTCAGTGCCGTGTATGTAACTTTTTTTCCAAGGTCATTTCCTCCGAACTGTCACTCTGCGAATCCATAAGCAGATCAAAATTTACTTTAAAAACAAGGTCAAGGAGGAACCTTCAGCTGAAGTTTTAACTTGATGTTGTTGAATCATTTATATGTTTTCATATACTAGCCGTTTTGTCAAAATGTGATTGATGAAATGTTTAGTCGCGTTGTGGAAGATTTTTAGTCCAACCATACTGGAATCAATTGCTTTATCACCTCAATGAGACTTGGTTATATTTCTACATAAGTTGTCATCCGTTAGTATTAATGTCGATTTTTAACAACTTCATGATACTATGAAACTGAGATACGATATAAAGCAACTTGATAGTAACTTCAATTTTTGTGTCTCTAGTGTATTCATTCTTCCACGATGTCTAACTCTTTCCCAGTTGAATGATTCTTAAATCTAACCCACGTTGGAGTCGAGACTTTTCCCACAATATCCTCAATATTCGTAATGGTGGATTATAAACATGGATATATTCTTATGGATTTGTACATTTTTCATAATGCTTACATGAAAACATGGTTCGACTTCCCATTCGTTGGACGCACTGAGCATGTTCTTGGTGCTACACGACCTTGACATTTTCACGCACTGACGTTGCTGGTTTGTAGGTTGCCAAAAAATCAATTAAATATTTTACTCAATTTCTTGCTAGTTCGGGAAGAGTTCTACAAATTGCATTCAACATTTAGAGTTGGTGGTCATCCTTAAACCACCGCAGGTTGTAGACCTCCCTTTTCCAAGTTGAAGGTCTCTCTCTCCAAAGCATTAGGAACACTTCCTCTAACATAATATTTCAACTTCTTGCTAGATTTGGAAGAGTTTTAGGCACTGCACTAAGAATTCCAGTGTTGGTGGTCATCCTTAACATTCAGCCTAGTGCCACCATGCATGTTTTCAGATTTTGTATTACAACTCTCTTCTTGGACTGTATATACCCCTTCAGATTAAGGGGGGAAATATTGGACACCTAATCAGCTAAGGGTTATGGTGAGGAATTTGAAAGGTCAAAAGGAGTCCAAGAGACCTTGGAAGATGAATCCAAGAGTCACTCTAATGTATTAATAATTTATATCATGTGAATAATATATGCATCTAATGCTTATCTTTCATATTTTGGTTTTCACCATGGTTGTGTTTAACAAGTCTAAATGTTAGATGTTTTTGTTTTTCTCAAGGAAATCATGCAATAGAATTTTTGGTGAGAATTCATAAATAAATTCAAAACTACAAAACCTTTTAAGACACTCAAATTATTTAGATTATATAAATTTATCTTATTATTACAACAAATTGCTATCAATTTTAAATAAAATTAACTACAAAATATGTAGAGAAAAAAAGAAAAAGAAAAAACTAACAGTTAAATTACACTTTACATTATTATTACTAGCATAGATCCATCTTAACCACTAGCTTAGAGAATCAAATTTCTTTATGTGCAAAGTTATTTTTGTTGACACCTAATCATCAGGATTGGGTGAACAATTGTAATTGATGTAAATAAATAATAGAAAAGATGAAGAGTCACTAGGAGATGAAATGAATAGTATCTCCCTCATGTATATAAAAAGACCAACCTGAATGAATATCATGAATTGTTTTGAGGAGTTACTGACTGGTCTGACATGGTATGAGAGCTAGCGCCATTTTTGGCTTCCAGCTCCATTTTGTAACTCCCTTCTTCCATTTCTTCAGAAGTTTGTCCTGCATTTTCCTGCTAATTTTCCTAGTGGTCTGACTCTGTCCCTCTACCAATTTTCCTGGTATCATCTCCCACACTCCTTCACTTTCATGCTCTACCATGTTCTTTTCTCTGAATATTGCATTGGTGTGGTCTAATATCACTGCTCTCCCATACCTCTTCCAGCTGAATATTACGCTAATAAAAAAAATACAGTTCTGCAAGCTGAACTTCTTCTAGTTCACGCTTTGATTGACATTGAAATGCCTCGATGGAGCCCTCTGGCTTAGAGGAAGCTTGATGGAGCCTTCTGGCATTGGTGGAGAGATTACTGTCTGGAAGGTTATTGCTTGAGATTTGGCGTGACACGACTGTGGTTACATGACGAGACCCACGAGCCCATGACCTTATATTGAAGGTCGTTTTCTGTAAACATAGAGGTGGACTTTTAAATCCTCTACATGGAATATTGCTTCCTGTATTCATAAACATTGCTCCATATTACTCCATATTACGCTGACCTCTATACGCTGTTCCATATATATGTAAAGTTGGTATATATAAGCGTTGTTCCACATATATAATGTTGTCTCCACGCTAATGTTGTTTTCATATATACGCTAGTATATATAACGTTGTCTCCACACTAATGTTGTTTTCATGTAGACGATATCCCATATATACCACGCTGTTGGGATCCCATAATGTTGTTTTCACAACGTTGTTTTCAAAGTGGCTAACATACTTAATGCTCCTGCGTTTGACTATGTTTAATATATTGTTTGAAAATACTGTCGTGGGGCCCGAACACACTTTGATATCCGCTCTAATACTTCTATCAGAATCGTCTTTTTTTAGCAGCAGAAGTTTTCTTTTTCCTCTCCACAAAAGCACATTTTTTTGCCAGTAGAAGTATTTTTACAGCACTCAGATTTTACAATGCATCCAATCATATCTATTGTAGGAGTGTTCTCACTGGCAAGGAGAACTATCCTGAGTGGTCCCCGAAGATAAAACATACCCTCATTTTCAATGAGTTGTGGAAAGGAATGTGTGTTGGAGATGAAGAAAAAGAGCCAAAACGACCTACCTTAGACAAGGAGTTCACCATTTGGAAAAATAAGAACAACAAAACCTATGCATTAATTGCAGCATCTATAAGTGAAGAGGTGAGTCGACATATTTCACCATTTTCAAATGCTTTCGAAACCTTACAAAAGGTGAAAGAACTCTATGACTCACACTTTGCACTTGAAATTGTTCAACTCATGATTAAACTCTTCACTTTTGAATTACAAAATAATGATCCCCTTGCTCTTGCATCTGAAATAAAATCTATACTACATGATATCGAAGACACTAAGGTTGAATTGGATATTCCTCTTATCACTTTTCTTAAGGCACTTTATCATACTTACTCCAATTATCTTGAGTCATTGCAAGAAAATGGAAATCTCAAAGATATTACCTTTGACTCTTTTGTGAAAAAATTTGATGAAAGAGAGAAAGCTTTTGGAAAGAAGACAGCCCCTAAATCTTCTGAACAGGCTGTGTGCCTTACTCATAAAGAAAAGAATCTTGCCCAAGATTCTTCTAGAGGAAGAAGTGGTCGAAGAGGAAGAGGAAGATATTTCAGAGGTAGGGGAGGCTGACACTCTCAAGGAGAAAAGTTAGATTTGCACTGCATATGCTGCAAAAGAAATGGATCACATGATGCCTCCACATGCAAGTTACCTTGGGACAAAATTGAGCAGCAAAGAAACCAACCCAAAGGTAAAACTAATGACACAGACAAAGGTAAAGCACCTGAATCCGCTCACTATGCTATGGCACAATGTAATATTGGAGTAAATGAAGACTTATTTAATGCTTCACTTGCTTCTTGGAAAAATGATTGGTTGCTTGATTCAGGAGCAACTTACCACATGACTCATAGAAAAGATTTTTTTGAAGAATTTACTGACAATGTTGATGGAGCAAGTATAATTTGCATACCAATCAAAACTCAAGCCATCAGGGCTTGGCATAATCAGGCTTAAATTGCCTGGTCTTCCAGACTTTCTTCTGCATCATGTTCTATATCTCCCACAGCTGAAGAGAAACTTATTGTCCTTGGTCCACATCCGCCAGCAAGGTCACTCCTTTCATATGTTTGATGGAAAGCTTGAGGTGAGAAAAGCATCTGACCACTCAGTTGTCATGAGGGGAATAGAAGAAAAAGGCTTCTCAAGTTGTAGGGTACCTCTTCTCGTGCACAACATTTCTCATACAATTCTCATTATGAAGAAGGTACACTTCCATCAAGTTTATTATGGCATGCTAGATTTGGACATTTGAACTATGATAGCCTCCACTTGTTGAAGAAAAGTGGTGTTACTTGTTTGCCTACAATTCCTAGGAAACTTAAGCAATGTGATGCTTGCATTCTAGGAAAGCATAGAAAACAGTCTTTTCATGATTCACATTCAAGAGCACATAGAAAACTTGAACTCATTCATTCAAATTTATGTGGTCCAATACCTGTTCCTTCTGCAAATGGAAATAAATATATGATGACATTTATTGATGACTACACTAGAATGTGTTAGGTTTATTTATTGAAGAACAAATCTGATGCTTTTCAAACATTCAAGAACTTTCATACATGGATTGAAAATGATGCACAATCTCATATTGGCTCTATTCGCACTGATAATGGAAAAGAGTACACTTCAAATGAATTTGAAAACTATCTTCACCAACATGGGATCAAACATCAAACAACTGTGCTTTATAATCCCCAACAGAATGGTGTAGCTGAAAGAATGAATAGGACAATCTTAAATATGGTGTGCTCCATGATGTTTTTCAAAAATGTAAAATTGATGTTTTGGGCTGATGTAGTTCTGTGTGTTGTATATATAAAGAATAGATGTCCATCTAATGCTATAAAAAACAAGACTCCCTATGAAATGTGGTATGGGCACATTTCTTCGGTAAAGCATCTCAGGGTCTTTGGTTCCACCTGTTATGCCTTGATACCAAAGGTACATAGAAAAAAACTTGGTGCAAGAAGTCGTAAGTGTATCTTCCTAGGGTATTCAAACACCTCCAAAGCATATCGTCTCTATGATGAAGTCAATAAAAAGTTTGTTTTATCTAGAGATGTAATCTTTCTTGAATCATCCAAAACTGGCAATGTTGTTGAGCGGCAACTTGATCGCTTGGATAGATTCTCAAATGCAAAATCATTTCAAGAATTTGATAATCAAATTCCACATCTTGAAGGGGGGATTCCTATACTAGATCAACCCGTGGAATCTTCTTCTGAAGCACTCTCTCCCCCGCATGAAACTCCAACAATGGATGATACTTTAAGTGATATGATTGATAGAATTAGGAGACTCAATCTTGATTCAGCCCCAACTCAATCAACGGAGCAGCCTGGACCATCTGAGAAAGGTCCCCCAAAGTGGCTGACAAAGACACTTGAAAGTGTTCATCCTGATGAGGTTGGAAAGACAGAAACTATAAATTCAAACCGGAAAAATGGAGGTGATGTAGATGACTCTGATTCACCTATTGATATGGATGTTTCTTATGATTGTGAATTGAATTTTTCTACAGATTTTGAACCAACTTCCTTCAAATAATTTGCTTCTCATGATGAATGGAAAGAAGCGATGCAAAAGGAGTATGATGCCTTGATAAAGAATGGCACTTGGAAGTTGGTTGATCCTCCATTAGGAACCAAACTAATTGGCTGCAAGTGGGTCTACAATAACAAGTATAAAGCTGATGGTTCACTTGACAAGCACAAATCCAGGCTTGTGGCAAAAGGTTTTGCACAGAAGGAAGGGGTCGATTATGATGAGACTTTTGCCCCCATGACAAAATGGGCTACCATCCAGACACTCTTTGCCCTAGCAGCACAAAACGGTTGGAAAGTCCATCAAATGGATGTAAAAACTGCTTTCTTGAATGGAGATCTAAAAGAGAATGTTTTTATGTCCCATCCTGAAGGATTTGCTATGAAATGGCATGAACATAAAGTATGCAAATTTGTGAAATCCTTGTATGGCCTCAAACAAGCACCGCGAGCCTGGTATGAAAAACTAACTGAGCATCTTCTGAAACTAAATTTCAAACATTATGATCTTGATGATGCAACTTTGTTTGTCAAGAAGGTTGGCAAAACAGTTGTATATCTTATGGTATATGTAGATGATCTTTTTATGACAAGGAACAATGAAAGCTACATTGCATCCATAAAGAAGGAATTTAGGAAAGGTTTTGAAATGACTGATTTGGGCTATGTTCATTATTATCTTGGTATTGAAGTAACTCAACATCCGAAGTCCATATTCCTTTCTCAAAAGAAGTACATTGGAGATCTGTTGAACAGGTTTGGCATGACAGAATGCAATCCTCTTACTACTCCAATGAAACAAAACTTAAAGCTCACATCCATTGAAGGAAAAGAATTTGAGGATGCAACAAAGTATAGACAACTTGTAGGAAGTCTCAACTACCTAACTACTATCAAACCAGACATTTGATTTGCTGTTGGAATCCTCTCCAGGTTTATGCAAAAGCCTTGTGAGGGACATTGGTCTGCTGCAAAAAGAGTTCTAAGGTACTTGAAGGGAACTCAAGACTTTGGAATCAAGTATACACAGGTGGGGACATTAGCTTGATTGGATACTCTGATTCAGACTTAGATGGAGACAAAGAAACTAGGGTATCTACTTCAGGTTATGCTATAAGTGTTGGATTAGGTTCTTCCTCCTGGAGATCATGCAAATAATCAGTTCTAGAAGATTCTACAACAGAGGCAGAATATGTGGCAACAGCCGAGGCAACAAAAGAAATTGCGTGGCTCAGGGAAATTCTTGAAGACTTGCAGGTAAAACAAGTACAATCGACTCCACTCATGATTGACAATACCTCGGCAATAAAGTTGGCCAAGAACCCAAGGTTCCATGATCGAATGAAGCACATCAATACTAAATATCACTTGATTCGACATCATGTTGAGGCCAAAACAATCCATCTTTGCCATTGTTCCACTAATGAGTAAATTGCAAACATCTTCACCAAAGCGCTTGGAAGAGAAAAGCTTGAAAGATTCAGAACGATGCTTGGACTCACCAACATTCCTTTAGATTAAGGGGGGAAATGTTGACACATAACCATCAGGATTCGGTGAACAACTGTAATTGATGTAAATAAATAATAGAAAAGATGAAGAGTCACCATGAGATGAAATGAACAGTCTATCCCTCATGTATATAATAAAGACCAACATGAATGAATATCATGAATTGTTTTGAGGAGTTACCTCCTCGTCTGACAATCTTAGAGTGAAAAAAGAATGTGTAATTTCTTATTGTCTAAATTGTATTTTTGAATGTTATAGAGATTGCATAACATGTGTATCGAGTCATTTTATAAGGGTATATTAAATTGTTTTTTTTTGTAATTAATATACTTTTAAGTACCCATATTAAAATATTTTATTCATATTCTACATTGGATATTTTATTCTATACAACATTTTTTTTTTTTTTTTATTGTATATACATATTTATGAAGTTGATATCAGAGTGTTCAAATATTTTTTGAAAATATAAGGTTTAAACATCTTTTATAAGGGTATATTAAATTGTTTTTTTTTTGTAATTAATATACTTTTAAGTACCCATATTAAAATATTTTATTCATATTCTACATTGGATATTTTATTCATATTTTATTTTATTAAAATATTTTATTCATATTCTACATTGGATATTTATGAAGTTGATATCAGAGTGTTCATATATTTTTTGAAAATATAAGTTTTAAACATCTTACTGACATATTTTTTTTACTTCTATTACTTTACATAAAATATATTAGATCATATGGACAACTATTTAAATATAAACAGTATATATTTTTTCTTTTTTAATACAACTGACATTCCTTCTCTATTTAGAGAATAATTTATTTTTGTTGTAAGACAGGTGAACATACTTACACGTCACCTTTACACTGGGTTGTAGAATGGATTGTAGAATGAGCCTCTTAGCTCAACCAACATAGTTCCATCTTAACCATGGATCTAACATGAGCCAAGATGATCAAATTTCTTTAGGTGCAAAGTTATTTTAGAGTGCAAAAGAATGTGTAATTTTTTATTATTTAAATTGTATTTTTGAATGCTATACATATTACATAACAAGTGCATTGAGTCATTTTATAAGGGTACATTAAATTGGTTCTTTTGTTATTATTATATTTTTAAGTATAGGTCAACATTAATTCATATTAGAATAATTTATTCATATTCCACATTGGATATTTTATTCTATACAACATTAAAATATATTTTTTTAACATTTTTTCTATATATACATATTTATGAAGTTGATATCATGTATTAAAATATTTTTAAAAAATATAAGGTTTAAACATCTTACTCACATTTTTTTTTACTTCTAATTACTTTACATAAGCCCCACGGGGTAGGCAAGTTGGTAATCACAATGCTGTGAAGTTCGTTAGAAAGGTGTGCTCCGTACTGAAGGTCATGAGTTCAATTCCCCCAGACTAACCCGGCGCTGTGGAGAGGGGCAGGCGCAGTTTCCCAGGGGTTATAGTAGTAGCGGTCAGGATTGACCCTGTGTAACGCGAGTTGCGAGGCTGCTCCAGTTGCCAATTCCTTTGTTAATGAAAAAAAACATACTTACACATCACCTTTGCACTTGGTTGTAGGATCTAGCATAAGCCAAGAGGTTCAAATTTCTTTAGGTGCAAAGTTATTTTAGAGTGCGAAAAAAATGTGTCATTTTGTATTGTTCAAATTCTATTTTTGAATGTTCTAGAGATTACATAACATGTTTATTGAGTCATTTTATAAGGGTACATTATTTTTTTTGGTTACTAATATATATTTTAAATATACGTTAACATTAATTCATACTAAAATATTTTATTCACATTCCACATTGAACATGTTATTGTATATAACATTAAAATATTTTCTTTTTAACATTTTTTTATATACACGTATTTCTGTTAAAATAATTTTGAAAAATATAAGGTTTAAACATCTTACTCACATATTTATTTTACTTCTAATTTATTTACATAAAATTATATTATGTCATATGGACAACTAATTAAATATGCATAACATATTTCTTTCTTTTTTAATACAACCTATATTGCTTTTCTATTTAGAGAATAAATTATTTTTGTTTTAAGGTGACATACACACTTACACATCACCTTCACATGCTCTCGAATAAACCTCTAGATTCAATCATTATATTATTACACATATAAAATGTTATTCATTAAAGGGGTGTTATTTAAACTTGTATGGCTTCAACAACTTGAAAAAGTCCTTAATTTATTTACATAAATTTATATTATGTCATGTGGACAACTAATTAAATATACATAGCATATTTTTTTTCGTTTTTAGTACAACATATTGCTTTTCTATTTAGACAATAATTTATTTTTGTTTTAAGATGACAAACACACTTACAGATCACCTTCATATGTTGTTGAATGAACCTCTCTGTTCAATCATAATATTATTACACATGCAAAATGTTATTCATTAAAGGAGCGTTATTTAAACTTGTATGGATTCAACGCCCTAAAAAATTCCTAGGGTACTTCGATTGTGCAAGGGTTACCCATTCAACTTGTGATTTCAATAAATTCCTACAAGATTTTTGAGAAATTAGATTGGAAAAACCCACTTGAAAAACTTTCAAAAATTCTCACTAAAAACAACTCATTCATTAATTACTTTTAATAAAAATCAAATTACCAATAAAAATAAATCGGGAAATAAAAATAAATTTATAAATTAATGTTCAATAAAAGAATATTTTGGCGACGCTTGCTTTATTACCGAACAATCGTTACCAATTTTGACCCAGAAAAGAGGGAGGAGGAAACAGTAGTAGCAGCGCAATGTATTCAACCACTTGCAGAAATACAGTAAAATTTTGGGTGCTCACCGCCATTTTAGCACCTACTTTCCTTGAAGCTGCAAAAGTCCAAAGATATTGAAAAAGATAATCACGATAAAGGAATGCTTTTACATCCCTAAATTACGGAGCATTACATAAGTTATAATTTTCTTTTCTTTTTAATAAATCGAAAAATACCGAGCATGTTGGAAGTTGGCCCATGGGCGATACCTTTGGTAAAAGGCTGTGTAACACGTGTTTGTTGCAAAGCCTGTTCAATTCATGATCCACATTTTCATTGAATTTTTTCGGTTTGCTCACGTACAATGCAGTGAGATTCCAACAGCGGTTTATAGTGGGTCCTACTGATCCCGTCGCAACTGGGAAAAAACGTGGGATTGGATTCTTCGCAAAGTGCGCTTCACCTCACGCGGGATTTCTGCTGTTCCATCCACCACTAGCTATCGATATACTGTAGACAATTTTGTGATATATTGTAGACAATTTTGCGGATGGGAAGGTGGTGTGGAGTCTGTAACCCAACTCTATGCAACGTCTATCAAAACAGGGCTTTCTGTTTTATGTGTTTTGTGTTTGTCTCAGTATTTCCTTGCAGAGATGGCCACCTATTCCCATGTTTCTCAGAGTAAGAGAGGGAGAGATGAATACTGGAATGGCGGATTCGCTTTGCCAGACGTAAAACGAACCATTAGCAGAGCGTTGGCGTATGACAGCGATCTCACGAGCTTGCTCGACAAGATCGATGATATGGATAACAAAGTCAGTAACCCAGAAGGGATTGATGCTATCAATGAGCTTGACGGCGAGATCGGATTGAACGCGGTTCAAAAGTCTATAATGATGAAGGCGGAAATCGGGTTGAAGGCACAAACACATAATGATTTTAGGTCTACTGACGAGAAGGGAAGTAATGATCAGATGGGTTCTATTAAAGAAGACGAGTTGACAGAGCGGAATTCTGAAGCAACGACCTCAGTTTGCTATGTAAAAGACTTCAAGGATCCCGACGATGTTGGTGCAGAACTTGGCTTCTTGGAAGACCATATCTGTCCCCACGAATTTGGAATCATCATTAACTACATCGAGGGAGATTCAATCGCCAATACTATGGACTATTCGGATGCGGGGTATGGATATGCTGAGACTACGGAGGATTTCTATGGGTCTCTGTGGGACAATGATATTTGGCAGTTGAATGAACATTTGGTTATTCAAAATGATCTTGAATCGCCACAACAAAAATAATTTGGGATTAGTGGAGCCGAGTTTCATGACGTTTAGAACGATTTTAAACCAGTTCAACAATAGAGCAACGATCATGAAGTATTGTAACATGCATATTGAAAGAAACATTTCCTGATTTTGTATGTGAAAAAACATAATCAGTGCCGAGTATGTCAGTTTGTTTCCAAGGCTATTTCCTCCGAACTGTCACTCTGTGAATCCAATAGCAAATCAAAATTTTACTTTAAAAAACAAGGTCAAGGAGGAACCTTCAGCTGAAGTTTTTATAACTTGATTTTGTTAAATCATTTATATGTTTTCACACTAGGCGTTTTGTCAAAATGTGATCAACGAAATGTTTAGTTGAATCGTGAAAGATTTTTAGTCGAAGTGGAATCAATAGAGTTGTTAAAATTTCTAAATAGAGTTGTTAAAATCTCTATTTTTTAAAACTTTTTTTGGATTTTTTTGGTTTAATTTTTCTAAAACTCTATAAGAATTTATTGAAATCACAAGTTTGATGGGTAGCACTTATACAATCCAAGTGTTTTACGAGTTTTTCAGGTGCCGAATCTATATATACAATAAAAAAGCCAATTTAAATAACACAATCAAAATTTCACCTCAAATATTTTCACCAGATTTATCACAAAAAATCATAAGAGAGAAAATGGCCAAATTTTTAGGGATATATTCAGTCTAGGCAGGGTAGCCAGCTTGGACGTACGCAAATGGCCTTTCCTTGAGGATTGCGCAGTTTTGACAGGGTGTGAGATCACTGTGAGAGATCAGTGTTCCACTTGATTAAAAGTTTTCCACTTGGTAATAGAAGGATCACCTAAGAAAAACAACGCAAGTAAATAGGAGCTTCAATTGCTTTATCACCTCAATATTTATATTTCTATCTGAGTTGTCATCCGTTAGTATCAATGTCGATTTTTAGCAACTTAATGATACTATGAAACTGAGATGTGTTTTAAAATATTGATGTCTGTTATTACCACAAAGATGAAGCGGACATAAAGCAACATCCGTGATAGGAACTTCAATTTTTCTGTCACTAATGTATTCATTCTTCCACTATGTCTAACTCTTTCACAGTTGAATGATTCTTAAATCTAACGACTCTGGAGTCGAGACTTTTCCCACAATAAACATGGATATATTCTTATGGATTTGTATATTGTTCATAATGTTTACATGAAAACATGGTTCGACTTCCCATTCGTTGGATGCACTGAACAGTTTCTTCGTGCTACACGACATTGACATTTTCACATACTGATATTGCGGGTTTGTCGGTTGCCCCACAAAAGAGCAATTAAATATTTTACTCCTCAAATTCCAACAGAGATTGCATTGACATACTGATATTGCGGGTTTGTCGGTTGCCCCTCAAAAAAGCAATTAAATATTTTACTCCTCAAATTCCAACAGAGATTGTACTGAACTTTTGACACATGTTGTAATTTCCGAATCGTTTACTTTGGCATTGTCTATAGAGATCACAATTCCTGCCTCTTGACAGTGAAATTTTGACTAGAATAGTTTCTTGGTGCTACACGACATTGACATTTTCACATAATGATGTTGCGGGTTTGTAGGTTGCCAAAAAAGCAATTAAATATTTCTCCTCAAATTTTGTACTGAACACACAATAATTTCCGAATCGTTTACTTTACAGAGATGACAAATTCCACACTGGAAAAAGATTATTTCCTTATGGAAAAAATTTCAGCAGTATCAACTGTAACTACTTTTTGTTAGCGTGCTACTGTAAAAAGTGAAGTGGCGGGCTTTATCTGCATGTGGTGATTACAAAACCACGCGGAGGGTGACAGTGACAAGAGGTAGATATGACTAAATGAGTCTATGCATGTAACTACTTAACAAATGGGGTAGGGTCATCAACATGTGCGTTGGACTTACTAACGTCCACAGGGACGCCACTTTGAAAATCTTTTTATAGACGACGCTTCATGTATCATGACTGTGGGAAATGGAGGGGCCCACATGGATATGATCGTGGTGACTCGAATAGTGATTGACGAAACCATGTGGGCATTGACTAAACGTAGACGTTCGAGAAGCACTGAAAATAATTTCATGTTTTAGAGGTAAGCGACATAAATGGTTGTGCTCATCATTAAGTAGGTGTCCACGATTCTTCGAATTCCACTGAGTACCAAGTCAGTGATGAAGTTTGGTGGTATTACAAAACTTATTATAGTTCAGTGGTTAAATTAGCAAGTACGACAATCATTTTTTGCTGAGAATGAAGGCGGACCCATCACCGTTATTCAAAGAAAACCAAGCAACCAAGAATAACTTGCTCGTGGTCATGTATTCGAGACAGATACATGAGAGGAGATGATATTCCAATTATTTATGGAATTTTTAATATTAAAATTAATATCGAAAATTAAAGCACAATTTTATATAAATAAAATATAGGATATATTTTTGTTCATGTTTGTCATATCAAGTATTGGTAACTCCACAATGTAACTTAGGTAATTGTATTAACTAAAGCATATATATATATGTGAGTGGAGAGATTTTTGGGATTCCAATTCCAGGGTATTTTGGTTTTCTCCAATTCATAACTGAAATGTTAAATTAATTACAATAATCTCAATCCTTTCAGATTAGCTCTCAACATTACTCCCCTTAATCTGAAGGGATGTTGGTGAGTCCAAGCATCATTCTGAGTCTTTCAAACTTTTACCTTCCAAGTGTTTTGGTGAAGATGTCTGTAATTTGTTGATTTGTGGAAAAATGACAAAGGTGAATAGTCTTGGCTTCAACATGATGTCGAATGAGATGATACTTTGTATTGATGTGTTTTGTTAGATTATGGAACTTTGGGTTCTATTGTCACTGTGACAAACACCCTCCAAAATTTTTCCTACACTTGAATTTTGGAGCCTACTTGTGATCCTATGATCTATCATTCCTTTATTGCTCATAGTTGCTTAATGGTCGGTTGATGTTTCCAAATGTCAAAGTCACTTTGTTACATATGCTTATCTTTTGATGCATGTACAAGCGCTCTTCCTTCCAGCATGCCCATGTCAATGTACACCCTAGGGAATTATACGTTGCGCGACCTATGCCGACAGTTAGTGTACAATATCACTAAAAAGTCCCTCTCACTTTGGTTTCAATTTTGTTACTATTCCAGTGAGTTTTCGCAATTGTCTCTTTTGTGCACTTTGGTTTTCATTAGTGTCGGTTTCACTTATGCGACTATCATTTTTTCTTTCTTTCACTTCTACAAGTGGTGCTTTTGTGTTCTCTTCACTATAACATGTGTCACTTTCACTTTCTTTAGCTTTTGTAAGTGACTTTTTCTTATTGTCGCCTTTTAATAAGGGAAGTGTCGCACGTAGTGAAAGGGAGTCCTTTGTACATTCTTGAAGGGCAACTTTGGTTCATTCTCTTGTAATACAGGGTTCTATTGATCATGGGGATATGTATTAGACTCATTCACCATGTCTTGAGCATTGTTTCATTAGTGTCGTCACTTGTGTTGCAATGCGTATATTAAGTGTCGCACTTGGAGGTAAGTGTTGTCTTGTTGACATTTCAATGAGGACATGTCGATTTTTGGTGGTGAATGCTTCATTGTCGAGTGCTTGATCATCTATAAGTGTGTAATCATGTTCAAGTCATGTTCTACTTCCATCTCTCAGCTCTTTGGTCACATACTTAGTCATTTTCACAAGATGATCCTTCCCCGATCAACCTCCCTCCAATTTGCTTCCCTGAACTATGAATTCTGCAGTCTCAAGCCTTAGTCAGTGTGTCCTGTCTCTTGGAACTATGCAACGCGCAGTCATTGCCTCTAAAGACTACTTCTGTAGTCACAATGCTCAAGAATTGTCCTCCTTCCCTTAGAAACTACGCAATCTACCTCCTCAGTCTGCCTTTCTTGCGCACTATGTAAATTCAGTCAGCAGTATGACCTCTCTATCTCATTGATTTTCTCAACTATGTAGCCATTGGCCTCCTGGGGCTACGCACTACACAATCACAGTGAGAAAGCCATTCATGTATGCCTTCTTTCCTTGCTAAATTGTGTAATTTTCAGTCTTTGGCATTCCTAAACTATGCATTTCACAATCACTATGAGCAATCCCTCATCACTGTCTCACTAACTTTCCCAACTACGCAATCATGTGCCTCCTTGTATTCCCGAACTGTGCACTATACAGTTTTAGTGAGAAATCATTCATTGTTGTGTCCTTAAATCCCTCAATTGCACAATCTTCCTTCTATGGCGCTCAGATACTCTGCAGTGCGCAATCATAGTCTCGAAATCATCACTCTTGCATCTTGGAACTACGCACTACACAATCCCTGAGCCTTATTCTTTGTCCAACACTCAGTTCAGGGCTAATCAATGCATTGCATGGAGAATCAGATAGACTAGGATATTTTTGGACTAATGTTATCTTGTCGTGAGTGAATTCCATCTGTAGGTTCTATATCATGAGATGACAAGATGATGTTCAAGGAGGATGAAATGGAGATCATATGAAAAGGCACTTGTGAAGTTGGAACCAGTAAGAAGTCATCAAGAATATTAAGGGACGCTAACTTACGAAAAAATAATAAAGGTCAAGATCGCATGAAGGCTCCATACCAATCAACATCTTGGAGGATGAAGATGAAGCACATGTAACATCTATCTTGAAGACACAAAAAAAACAAAAAGAATAAAATCTTGATATTGACACATCACTATGAAGTTCCATGTCATAAGTACCAAGTGATGTCTTTTCCAAGTGTCATCACAATGTCATATGTGTCAATGTGTCCCACCACATTATTTATGGATGTTATTATGTGTTTTCAAGAAGATGAAAAAATGTTAATGTGTGGAAGTCCACAAGGCACAAGTGGAATACGAAATGTCACATGTACACTAAAGAGTCACTAGGAGAAGTCCAAGAGTCTTGTAGAAGTTCAAGTGTGACATGGAATTCCAATAGTCATGAGAGAAACTCAAGAGTCATGAGGATATGAAATGTCATTCCTCTTGTTATAAATACACCGTCAAAAGTAAAGAAAAGGGGTTTTGGAGGCTTAGACTTTGGAGAGTTATCCTTGGCTTCTCTAGCTTGGCATAGGAGAGAAGATAATTTTTTGGAGAAGCAAGGAGTGACTTAATGTTTCTCTACTGGATCTAGTGTCTCACCATTGTTACTATGTAATTGAATGTTTCACCTAATAATTAGAATCTTGTTGAATAAACACATTTTCATGAATGTATTGTGAATATTGTAAGACTATTCTTTAGGTGTTTGTGGTATATGTTTTGTTCATATGTACTAAGGAAATTGAATTACTTCATTGGATTTGGTACTTATCTTCTTGAATGTGTGTTGTATTTATTTTAATTTTCGTTGTGTCTATGTGAACTATTTCATTATATAACTAACGAATCTTTCCTTGTTCTCATGTGCCTCTCTTAGGATAGTACTATTACTTTCCTTCTAGAGACTCACTCTTACTTCCCTCTTGTGAAAGTCTCCTTTTACACATTGAAATTGGTGTTTCACAGTGTCAACTTTCTTGCTGATTTCAGAGGTTTTTTGCATACTCTCTTGTGTTGTTTGTTGTAGCCAAGGAAAATCTTAAGTTATAGTGGTCAAGCCGATACTCCAGTTGGGGCTCCTACTCCTAATGATGTCAACTCTAATTGGGACTTCATATCAGGATACCCCCTTTGTTGATGGATTTCCAGCACCATCAACAATTGGCACTAGAAGGAGGGATGGATGACACATTGTTCCCATTGAGTCTATTTTGAATCTCCTATCTTAAATGGCTCATCCCCAAATCATACTCCCAAGGCATTTTTCTAATCAATCCAATGGTAAACTTTTCATCGCTGATGAACCCCTTTATAACTTGTCTCAATTTAAGTTTGATGGTGACAGTGAAATATCCATAGTTGATCATATATCTATTTTTCTTTATTTTTGTGAATTTTATACAATCAATTGTGAAGATGTTTCTTGTGTACTTTTCTTCCTCACACTTGATGGTCAAGTTAATCGATGGTGTCATACCATACCATCTGTTTCCATTCATTCTTTTGATCACATTATCAAGGAGCTTCATTTAGCCTTTGATAAGTATGACTATCGGGAGGTCCTTAAATAGATTAATCAACTAAGAATAAACCATAATGGATTAGAGATTTTGCTAATCAATTCCTTCACGTACTTTACGAGTTTCATGAAGAGCATACAAATTGAGATTTCTTTAAAATGAAGTTTGAAAGTTTGGTTCAACTTTATTTACATTGTGAATCTGAACCCCGTGATGTCTTATCTCTCCCAACTTTTGTGAACCATGAGACGCCTCTAATTTCAAAGGAGGAACCTACTATTCCTTTTGTTCCTTGTCCTCCTCATTTTTCAGCTATGATGTAGGTGGCCTCCTTGGGATGATGTGAAGATTGGGAAATCTAAAAATAAAATGGTTGATCCATCTCTGCAACCTTCATCCATTTCTCATGATCAACATCCAATGGAGGAAACCTTGGAATGGTTCATGGAGCCTAGGGTGAAGACAAATCCTTCCATTTCTAAATATGATATTAACACTCGTAAATTTAGTGTTTAATATGATTTATATGTTATCCTCCTCTATAATCTCATTCTCATAACCCCTTTCCCCTTGATCTACATAATCAGTCTCTTTCGAACTCTTTTGATTCTCAGTTTGCTAATCTAAAAATTGGTCAAATGCAAGGTAGTCACATTTCACAGTTAGAGGAGCAGAAAGGTGAAGATTTTTTTGATATTTCTACTCCTTTCCAAATTCCTCTATGTCAAGATAATGTTTCTTCATTCTTGGCTAATTTAGAATCTACTAATCTCGGTGATTAGTCAAAATAAATCAATTTTCCTAATCCATTTAAAGTCTTGGGAAACCAACATTCTGATGATAATGACTCTATGATGTACCAACTAATCTTTTGGTTTATTAAGAAGACTTTGATTTGAAATATTTAGATCTTAAATATATCTCAGTCAAAGAAGATTTTATTATGGGAAATTCCTCTTCAATTCACTATTCCTTATGTCCTGTTGCTTATAATGAAAATAGGTCATGCTCTTCGGGTTCATAATTTGATGAGTTGAATCTTGAAATGACACAAGATAGTGAGACTATCCATGATGAAGAAGAGAACAATGAAATCATATAACATCAATTCCATTCCTTGCAATTTCCTATTTTGCATGAAGATAACACTTCAAATCATGTACCTCATGAGTTTTCTCCGGTTTATGCATCTCTAGATTTAAAATCAGAGGGATCTTATGACTTGAGTAATATGTTTGTTAAAGTTGCAAATATGATCAAACTAGGGATGCAGATGGTTACCATCAAGATAATAGTGATGTTGTTGATTCAATTGATAGTAGTTGTCCATATGAAATTTCCAATCTGACTCAGTTCTCAAAATATAGTTATCCAACTTTTCAAAGTTCTAGAACTTGTTTGTTAGGCCCCTATACTACTAGTGTGACCCCTTATTGTTATTAGTACAACCCACTTATTATATTGATGTACCTGTTAACACCCAGGTTGTTCCCTATGACTCCCAAGGGAATACGGCCGGGGTAACCACTAACCAATCTTTGGATCACAGCTTCTAGCCAAACTGTGATCAGAGAGGGCTCTCTCTTTATGATTTGTCTCTGTTATGATGGTGTTTTTAGGCTAGCTATTATGCTCAGGTTTTGGTTTATGTTTTGGTTGAAGGATTTCTTTCAGGTCTTATGATATAGTGTTTAGATAGTGAAATACCATTGGGCAATGGAGTCTGGAGTTGTGAAATGATTTGATACGCTGGATTGGTGGTGTTCAAACTGCAGGGCCTATTGTGTATTTTAGACAAACAAAATTAGCTTAAATGGTGATGTATGTCAACCAACAGAAAGCAATTAAGAATTTTCTATTAAGTTGGTGAGGTGAAGGTGAACACACTGCACAGGAGCAAAACTTGAATTCCTGTGACAAAGTCCACTATGAAAGGTGTATTCTGAAAGTGCAGCAATTAAGAATTACACTTATCTAGATTACAGCTGAAGAAAACATTCATAAACAACACAGATTGAACTCAGGGTACTCAGTGAATAAATCCTGAAAGTTATTCTTTTTCGTTGTTGCTTAGTATTGAAAATCAGATAACATATATGGATTTTAACAAAACAACTAATTGACAGAGAGAGTTACAGAGACTTATTGTATGGTGAAATACACAGGAATCCAGCAGTTATCAACAGACACCAGAACGCTTTCAACACTTCAGGAATCCGAGAAATTCCATCGCTTTCTTTATTAAACTTCTGAAAGGATTACAGCATAAGAATTTCTTTTGGAGAAATCAACAACAACCCTTGCAAGCTCATGCGAAGGGGGCTTTATAGGAATGCGTATACAAAATATCTCAGGCATTGAGTCATCTGAGAGAGAAAATATCTTCATAAATTTGTTCAGAAAGTAGAGAAGAAGTTATTGCAACTTTGAATGTAGCATAAATGCCCTTTATGTCTGTCAGAGGATAATTTTGACCTTTGGAGGTCATTGAGTCGGTTGCAACGCTTAGCTTTAATGCTGATAAATGCGCCTTTATTTCTTGCTGCGCTGTATTTTCTCGGCCCTGCCAGCTGTAGTTTTCTATTTCTGCTTTGTTGGCCGATCCATCTGCTGAGTTGGCTCAGCTTTAATCGCCGTGCATGCTGATTTTGTTAAACTTTGCTTTGCATGACAACTGATATTTTTAAGAAACAAAATTGTTAAGTGACTCCCTGTTTACAAAATCTTCTGTATTGCGTTTGTCCACCATTCTTGCGTAGGGAGTTGATGCCTGAGAATAGCATCCATTGTCTCCTCTGCCTCTGTGTACTTGAAGAAATTGGGAGCCACCCCAAACAGGTGATTGATCTCATTCATTATAAAAAACAGATTCTCGACTCTGTTGTAAAGGGACTGTCCTGTGGCTGGCCCTGTTTCCTCTGAGGTGCTGGGCTTATCACTGATCTGGCTAGTGGCAAATGTATTGACCCTTTTAGCATACTGGTCATGTGTGAACAATCTCCCTGCGCTGTTCAGTAAGCCAGGGAGTCCTCTGCTTTCTAACACTTGAAACTTTTCCAAAAACTTGTTCACCTCAGTCTGCATATCCTGGGTTCTTCTCTCCAATGTCTGCACTAAGTTTCTCAGTGTGAGAACCCTTTTGACCATTTGGATAGTCTCAGTTCTGTTTGTAATTCCCATGGTAGCCAACTGAGAACTTGTTCTATGGTTAAGTACATTGATCATTCTGGTGGCCACTTCAGGCATATTGCTCAATTGAGCTCTTGATTTGTGAATCTCCCTCTGTGCCTTTGGGATGAGCTCTAGTTGCTCATGGATAGTTTCAATGTATGGCCATTGCTCATTGATAGATTGACCAATGTTAGCCCACAGCACTATTTTAAGCTCAGCCACCACCTTATCTAACTTGAGCTCATTCTCTAGCTCTTTGATCTTGTCTTTGAGGGCTTTGATTTCCCTGCCCTTTTCTGCCACTTCTCTCTTTGATTTATCATGTCTGTCATTTACCTTGGCCAACTTATCCCTGGTCTCATTTAACTCTGTCATTTGAGCTTCCAGGATTTGGATTTCATTCTTCAGCTTTTGCATATCCAGGCTTTGGGCCTGCTCTGTAGTTGTTGGCACTGCTGAAGTAGATGTTGCTGTCTGTTCAGTCTGTTGAGGAGGAGGAGCAGTGATAGGAGCAGTTTCCTCAAGATTTATGATTTGAGGAGGAGGCTGAGAGGTCTGACCCTCTTCTCTTTGTTTTAATGCTGCTTGCAATGCTGCCTTTGTAGCCTCTGATTCTCCTAATTTCTCTTGTGCTTGAACAAGCTCTTTATAAATGGAGATCAACAAATCTGTGGTATCTTTCTCCTGCCTTTGTTGGGCTACCTCATCTGTCTGAGGGTGCATGGTGGCTGGGAGTTTGATTTTCTTCCTCATGGCAGCCATGTCAGCATCCCTCAACTTCAAGATTTCCTGTATCCCAGAAATATCTTTGGGATCATGCCCAATTTCAATGATTATGTCTTCCAGGGACCTTATTCTGTTGTCCTTCGCCTGGGATGATGCTTTCTCCAATTCCAGTTGAGAGGCTGTGGCATTAAGGCTGCTCTTTAGTTTGTAATTTTCTAATGTTTCATCTGCCAAGGAGGCATACACCATCTCACCAGTCTGTTTATGCAGTTCAATTTTGTCCATTGGGTGTATGTCTTTGGCCATGACTTCCAGGTTGGTCCTGAGGTAATCTGAGGCAGATTGGGGATGCAGTGCTGTGGGCATAAAATGACTCATGATCATTTTGCCCTCACCTACATCAAAGGCAGACATAAGTCTTTGCTGATTGGTAGGAGCCATGTTTAGCAGGTGATTGTACAGCTGTATTTTGATAGGATCATTCCTCCTTTTGATGTCTATAAATTGCTGTTTGATGCTTATTTGTCCTTCTTTTTGTTGGCTGGAGGAGCTGACCTCCCCTCCCATGGTCCTGTCCTGTTCCTGCTGGAAGGAACTTGCTGAAGCTTCTCTGCTGGGTGGGCCCATGCCCAATGCTTGTCTTATTGCTGCATCATCCTCAGAAAAGTCATTTAATCTTTGTCTCTTCTCTCCCTGGTTGATAGATGAAGTGAGAGGAGTTTCTCTATCCCTCTTTCTGCTTAAGTCCTCCTTCTGTGGAGTTTGGAGGACCGAGGCATCAGTGGTGACTTCTGGCCTAGGAGGCACTATGTTTTGAGCCTGTTGCTCAGTGGAAGTTGGGGTATCCACCACTCTTTCCTGCTGCAAGGGCTGCTGTCTGTCAGGTTGCCCTTCTTCATGCTGCCTTTCCTGCTGTTGTTGATGCTGTTGCTGCTCTGCTTGCCGCTGTTCTTTATCTAACTGCTGTGGCTCTATCTCCATTTCCTTCTCTTTTCCCTTTTCTGATATGTTTTCAACAGCTTTTGTAGTTTGCTGTTGGGCAGTTGAGGAGGATGCAGCTGCTCCAATTTGTGTGCTTGGAAGTGAGCTCACCTGTGAACAAAGTTCAAGGTCAGCCATCTTCCTTAGATTCCTTACTGCCCTCAGATTTAGCTCTTCTTGTGATACAGGCTCTTCTAGGGTCCCTCTCCTCCATTTGTCTTGATTAGCATATTTTTCAATGTGAGGGATACTATGATGATCATAGGCAGACAACTTATATTTGAGCCTCCTCATTGTTATAAAATGATTAGGGTCATAGGGTGTCCATGGGAAACTTGTTTGGAGGCCAAGGAACTCAAGCATTCTATCTGCTTCCCTCCATCCTTGCTCCCTCTCGTTATAGATGAGATGGCCAAGTTGGCTTTTCACTTTTAACTGTGCCTTTTTGCCTTTTCCTGAAAAGTGAAGCACATCAACTCTGCCAAATTGCCTAAAATACTCTAGGGCAAATAGCCTCATAGGCACATACTTAGGTAATCTGAATGGAGGCAAATCACACCCATATATCCTGATGACAGTGTGGTGTTGGTAGAAGTACCAATCCCCAATGCTGTAAGATTTAGACAGCTGAAGAATTCTCTGCATGTCATCAGTGAGTCTTGGAGGAGGCGAGCTCATTAGCATTGTCATAGCTGGATGGATGAACTGATCAATAAATTCACAGTAAGTGTATGGAGAATCAGGTGTAGAGTGGAAGACAGAGGACCAATAGACCACTGATCTAGGATTGCCCTGGGCATCCATTCTTTTAATTGAAAAATGAAATCTGTCATGTTGATGGTACAAAATCAAATGATAGATGTAGGAGGTATATCTGAATACTCTATCTCTCGCCAAATTCATCAATTGCTCATGAATCTTGTCTGATATGTAGGTGGCATAGTCATAGCAGATTGGTGACTTGCCAGGAGCAAACATAAACATCATTGCCAGCACAGTTATGTCAATATGCTCAATTGAATTATATCCCAAGATGGGACTAATCATGTCTGCAAGGTCTCTGCCCAGCCCATTGAGATATACATGACCAATTGGAGGGTACATCACCATGTCAGAGTTAATGTATAATTGATTGAGTTTGATAATTTGAACATCTGTCAGTTTGGCCCCTTGATTTATCAGGTTCACTAGTGACAAAGGGACCAGCTTTTTCTGAGGGTTGAAGCAAAGCATGTCTCTGATAGCTTGAGGGGTAACATAGAAAAGTACTGAACCAGATGGGTCAACAACAACCCTCTGAGAAGCATCATAATGTTCAGCACACAGGTGGATTAGTTCAGGGAACTGGTTGACCTGACGGAGCTTGAAAATAGGGAGGAAAGAGTCCCATATACCCAATATATCTGTCCCATTTTCATGCTTGGTTTTCAACTCATTTAACAGATGAATGTGGAATTTGCTGCCCATAATCATTTCTTCTGTAATTTGGTAATCCATATCTGCCAAGGCTTGCCATTTCAAGTTCCTTTGAGGGGCATTCAGAGGCTGAACATTTAGTACTACAGGAGGGACTGATGGGTCCATGGTTTTTCTAGGATTGTGGGTAGAGTTGCTATGCAGAGCAACACAATCAGGTTTTCTTCAATGAAAGATGTGAATTGTAGAGGACAGAGAGTGAATGGGAAGGTTGCAGCAATTGAAATACTGCTCTGAGCCAATAAACCAGTAGCAGGACCGAGCAGAGTGTCTTCTGTGGTGAATTTGGTTACTGAAGGTAGCTGGTTCACGACTGCGCGAACTATCTACAGATTTCAGTTCACTTTGTCCAATGTGGCCTTATAGGAGTGCAATGGATGCACTGGCTGGGTATAAGTGCTGGTTACAGTGTACTTTAATGGTGAAAGCCGAGTTTTCAGGTGTGTTCACAGATTACTCTCGGAATTACGGATAAAACAGACTTCTGGGATAATTATCGAGAATACCTGGTGAATTCGTCGGCAAGAATGGCAAATGCGCGAGTGCTGGAGGCTCTGGCGGTCTCGGAATCCCTTTAGCAAGCTGGTGCTGGTCTGGACGTGAGCCACATGCAGAAATAACAGTAGAGCTTTTTACCAAAAGTAGAAAAAACGTGAAATTTTGGCCTAAATATGGAATTTTGGTAATACTGGCGCGCTTTTTTGCTGACGTCAGCATGACGTCATAGGTGGGGTCAGGGTCGGATGACGTCAGCATGACGTCATCAGGCCAGGTGGCGGGCTCTGATTGGTCCAGGGGGATGATGAAGTGGCATGACAGATCGGCCAATGGTTGAGCACAAAGGTTGACGTGACGGCATCGGTGGCTATGATGTGAGGTGACGGGGAGCTGACGTAATATAGGTGGGATGAGGGAAACCGGAAACCGTCAGCGGTTTCATATCGCACCGCTTACGGTACGGGGGAGGTATGTGTCAGGCGTACCTCCGATGAACGGTGGTGGAGACGCGTGGCTACCGTATGACGTACCCAAAATACGGCCATCGGAAGATAACTTTCGGATGGGAGATCCGCTCCGATGCAACGATGGTCGTCAGATCTGGGGGTCTGATCGGGGGGCTATCGGGGAACTGATGTGACCGGGGAATAAGGCGGGTAAACAGCGGACGTCGGAACAACTCCGCTGCGAATAGAGCCGTTGGATCTTCAATCTTTTAATCGGACGGCTGTCGGGAGAACGAAATAGTCAACGGATATGGTGGGGGGGCGGGGATTATTTAATGATTATTTTCGGCATATGTGCATGAGCGGAGAACATTGGACTTATGGGTTTTCGTGAAATTTTTGTGACTATGCGCCCGATCTTTGAACTTTTGGTAAGGGGGAACAAGTGGGTTTTGATGTATTTTTAGCAATTTTGAGCGGGAGAAGGTAGAAACAAGGTTTTATAGGTTTTATGTGTAAATGGGGGCCAAAAGTGAGAAAATGGATTTAAAAAAGGGGAAAGAGGGTTTGGCTCAGGCTTATCAAAATGACCAGATGTCATTTGATCCCTAACATGGGACTTATTGGCTATAATGCCAAGGGGGTGGGTATTTATATAAGATTTGGGGTTTATACACCATGGTGTTATCATTAGTAGGGGAAAGGTGAAAATAGGGGAGTTACATAATAGAATTAGAGGTTAATATGGATGAGGAGGGTAAGTGAGGGGAATACCACTAAGTTTGTTTGAAACTTACTTAGTTTAGGGAGTAGATCAAAATGAAAAGAGTTTTAGACAAGAAATGTGGCTTCTAAAAAGATTAAGAACCACCATGAAACCATAATTCTTTCATGAATCACAAGTGATGAGGGAATGTTAGTAAATGACATGAAAGAGGGGAAAAGGGAAGTTAGTCATGCTTTCTGCTGCAACTTGATGAAGAAGAACACCTTGTCAACTGATTGACTTTGCTCTGGTAAACATAGTTAACACATTTGCAATGGTAAAGATAACCTTTCTGCAACCCCAACTACTTACCCAGCTACTTGCCTAGCATTTTTTATTTCTTCTTGGAGGGTGCACTTGGACTTGCAGACCCTTACTTGCCTTTTCTTTTCTTTGGCTTTTCTTTTGTTTTTGTATCCATTTCTACCCTTCTTTCTTCCAAGGTCCCAGATTAAGCTGTTGGGAGCCTATTTTCTCTACCTAAGCTACTTGTCTGCCAAGATTAAACAGTTTGGACAGACTTCGTTCTCTAATCTACAACTGGAAATTCAAAACATGGCATGATCCAGATTAGGCTGTTGGACCATCCATCAGAATTGGGATGCATTAGTCTATTTACACACCTTGTACTTCCTTGGAAATATGTGATCTTTGCATGATCAAAGCAGAGCATATTTGGACCTTCCCTTGCCAATCATGAAATATGAAACCTATTGGTATAGGTATCTAACAGTACCCATGTAGTGCCCATATTGTTACTATTGTGCCCCATAGAAGCCCACTATTGTTATTATTGTGCCCCTACATTATTATTGTTATGTCGGCTCTGATTATGTTATGACCCCTTAGACTCCTATCTATAGAAAGGAGGTCTTTTCATTTGTATCATCCAAGAATTGCTCATTTGTGTAATGTAAAGGAGGTTTCCCCCTCGAAGAGGCTGAATTCTAAGGCGTTGATCTCTCTTTTCTATCTTTTTGTGAGCTGGTTTCATAACATTTGGTATCAGAGCTTTGGATTCTAGGGTTTCGCTGCTCCAAACAGGTCATCGTGGAATTTTCCCCTACACTACTAGTGTAACTCCTTATTGTTATTAGTACAACCCACTTATTATATTGATGTACCCATGTAGTGCCCATATTGTTAATATTGTGCCACATAGAAGCCCACTATTGTTATTATTGTGCCCTTACATTATTATTGTTATGTCGGCTCTGATTATGTTATGACCCCTTAGAATCCTATATATAGAAAGGAGGTCTTTTCATTTGTATCATCCAAGAATTGCTCATTTATGTAATGTAAAGGAGGTTGCCCCCTCGAAGAGGTTGAATTTTAAGGCATTGATCTATCTTTTCTATCTTTTTCTTGAGCTGGTTTTATAACATTTGGTATCAGAGCTTTGGATTCTGGGGTTTTGCTGCTCCAAACAAGTCATCGTGGAATTTTCACTATAACTTTTTTTCTGTGACGTTTCAGAAGCTAAAAAAAAAACCATTGAGAAGAAATTGCGCTGAATCTTGGGTCCGAATTTTAGAGCTTTTTGTGCTATATTTGCGGAGATATGATCTAAGGAAGTTGGCCTTTTTGTAGAATCCTGAATTACATTCCAAAGAGGTGACCTGGGGAAAGTCATCATAACTTTCTCTCTGAGCATCGAATTGAAATTTCGTAAGAAGGTACAGAAAGAGGACTGATTGTAGTTTCTTGTATATCTTTTTCAAAGCCAAAGGTCGAAACAGTAACATGTGGCACTTCATAAAAGTTCGCACTTCTGGAAAGGTCTATAATCAGGTCATCTTGGGAGATTGTGCATAACTCTTTCTTGGAGAATCCAATTTGGATCAGACCGGTAGTATTGGAAAGACGACACAGAGGGCTACTATAGGTCGCAATTTCAGAACTTAAAGATCTGAAAGTACAGATTTACAGTCGTTTCAATATTGAGCTCCTAAAAGCAAGAATAAGCAAGATGAAGAAGTTTGATGGCAAGGATCCGGTAAATTGGATACTTCATATGGAGCAATATTTTGATCTACATGGTGTACTGCTGTTACAAAAGGTATGTATCACATCTTCATATTTAGAACCCAATCAATTTTTATGGTATGAATGGCTTTGTTTGTGTAAACAACTTGTTACGTGGTCAATTTTCACGGAAGAAATGATAGCACATTATGAGGATACAAAGAGCAACACCTTCTTTAGAGCAACACCACAACAATTGGAAAGAGTAAAAGGGCTTTGTGACATAGTGGAAAGCAAAATTATGGAAACTAGGAAGCATACCCCTCACAACTATAAAGATGGAAGTGTTGTTTCTCCCAGCCTTCCACAATCTACAAGGGTTACACCACAACAATTGGAAGAAAAAAGAGAAAAAGGGCTTTGTTACAATTGTGATCGCAAATGCACTAAAGGTCATAAGTGTGCTGAGAAGAAATTATTTTACATAGAATATGAAGAGGAGGAAGAAGAGGATCAAGAAACATCAAAAGAAGAGGATATACGCCACCCCACCCCAAAGAAAGAAGAAATGAATCAGACTATATCTTGTAAAGCATTGACAAGAATTACCACTCCTCAAACTCTCAAGATAGAAGGACATATCCAAGAAGAAAAAGGTGCAAGAAGTGAAAGATCACATCGAGAAAGAAGAAATGAATCCAACCATATCTTGTAATTCATTGGTCGAAATTACCACTCCTCAAACTATCAAGATAGAAGGACATATCAAGAAGAAAAATGTTCAAGAAGTGAAAGATCACATCGAGCATCAATAAATGAATCCGACCATATGTTGTAAAGGATTGGAAGAAATTACCACTCCTCAAACTCTAGAGATAGAAGGACATATCAAGAAGAAAAAGGTTCAAGCAGAGAAAGATCACATCGAGCATCAACAACAAGTTCTCCAACTTTTAAAGGATAATGCCACTTCAGTGAAAAATCAAACGAAACAATAGGTAGATCAACATCATAGTGAAAAATGTTTTGATGTAGGTGATTGGGTATTTTTACTACTACATCTCAAGCAAGCTATTTATGAGAAGGAAATGTTGGCAATACTACATGCACTTAAAAAATGTCGACCTTACCGAATGCGAACACTCTTCAAGGATGAGGATGTGGAAGCATTATTTTGTGCTATTTCTATTATCCAACCAGATTGGATAAACGAAGCAAGGGATGAATGGAAGAAGGACGAAGAAGTATGGCCACTTATTCAAAAGTTGCAAAAGATCCCAATTCAAACAATATTGCCAGAAATTGAAAAGGAAGGAAAAATCATATTGGAACCTGGAGCAGTCACAGAAACAAGAACCCGATAGCTACGAAATCGATCAATTTCAGAGTATCTCATCAAGTGGAAGAACTTACCCGCTGAAGATTCCACATGGGAGGACGAGAATTTTATACAGAAGCATCAAGAACTACTCAAGCATTGAGGACAATGCTTTTTGAAGGAGAGGGGCATGTTAGGCCCCTACACTACTAGTGTAACCCCTTATTGTTATTAGTACAACCCACTTATTATATTGATGTACCCATGTAGTGCCCATATTGTTACTATTGTGCCACATAGAAGCCCACTATTGTTATTATTGTGCCCTTGCATTATTATTGTTATGTCGGCTCTGATTATGTTATGACCCCTTAGACTCCTATATATAGAAAGGAGGTCTTTTCATTTGTATCATCCAAGAATTGCTCATTTATGTAATGTAAAGGAGGTTTCCCCCTCGAAGAGGCTGAATTTTAAGGCGTTGATCTATCTTTTCTATCTTTTTCTTGAGCTGGTTTTATAACATTGTCAATAAGTCAAGGTACTTTAACTTTCGTTGATGGTTGTGTCAGGTTTTCACAGTCTTGATGAGATCCTTGAACTAGGTCAGATATGGATTTTCTCACAAAATGCTTTTATTTGCATGGTTTCACTAGATGCAAACTCCTCGAAACATTTTAAGTATTTAAATTATAGTTTTTATAACTCTGAAGATATGTTTTATAATCAGTTAAAATATTCTTCTTTAGTTGATTCATCTCCACACAAATCTCTTGTATCAAATTCGGGTTTGGAGTATATATCTTTCATGGATGCACAGAGCCATGAAGCCTATCATTCTGATTATCGAGATAAATATTATCATTCGACGAAGGATTCATACCCACTAAGTGTTGTTGTAAACAATCAGCTCCTAATATTCATTATGAATTTTATTAAGCTAATAATTTTTGTTCTGGCCCAATGAATCCTTTTGAGCAACATTCAAGTCTTGAATCATTTAGTGGATCGAAACCCCCATGCTAATATGAATTTTAGATTTGATTTGACATATCCTTGTTACTTTTTGTCAGCAATTGTTTCTAATTCCTCAAGATTTTGTATCATTGGTCTGGTATGGAATTGGAAATAAAGGGAACCAATTGAGAATAGAGAATTTCATATGCTAATTCATCAATCTGGTGATAACACTGGATCTAACAATTGTCATTTCAAAAATAATTTTCCCACTAGTATATATGATAATTGTTGTTTTACATTGTTTTATCTAGTTGAATCTAGTGGTATTTATGATTTATGATTTCATTCTTTAGATACTTGTCAAATAGTTGAGGCACTTCAGTTTTTGCAAGTGGTTATGTTAGGTCCTCACTATTTTCATAAAGCTTATGAACCAGATCAAGCTATCTTTCCCTTGTAAAATTCTTCCTATGGTTCGAGTACACTGATTGAAAGTTAATCTTTCCTAGATTTTAAGGCTTTTCAAAAGGATTGTTTAACATTTCATGATCCAATCTATGATTTTCCAGAGAGATCTTGCTTATCAAGCTCTGTTGTTAATAACAAGTTTTGACTTTTCTTAATGTTTGCTAAGGATGGAAAAAAAATGAAGGTACATTCACAAGAAGTTTTCGAGGTTGGTATGATTCATATTCTAATCTAAAAGGCAAGGATCCAGGTTGGTTAAGGTTAGTTGTTATGGCACATCTTTCTACATGTAGGAAATACCTTCAATCTATTGTGAAAGTTATTCAAGTTCTTATCTTTTTTATTGCATATTATATTATGATTGTTTTAATTACTTATATCCTTATGATTGCAGGTCAGGAGCGATTACGACGATTACATTGGAAATTTCATTACACCTAGCCCCGACCTTGTAGCCAGTTAGGTTAGGAGTAGGTTTAGTTGCATGATAGTTTCCCTTGCACACTCATCATGCATTTTCTCTCCATCCAATCTTCGCATTTGTTTTGTTTTCCCATTTCTATCTCTCATGTTGCTTTTACTCCAGTTCTCCATTTTCTTTATCTTTTGATCTTGTTTAATTTCTTTATTGTGTATTTTCTTCCATATTTTGTTTAATAAGACTTTGCATGAAAATTGTTCTCTTTGGCTCAAAAGACAATGTGGTAAAATTTGAAAAGGGAATTGTGATGACTAAAAATGCTTGACTAATCTATTACCTCTTCTCTATTTTGGTTTACATATCTTTAAAGTCAATGATGTTTGAACATAAAATATGATTCGTTCTAGATGGAAAGCGTCTAGTTGAACTGGAAAGCTTTTATATTATTTGGATCTTCATTCTAACTCAACCCTGTATTGAATAGTGTTTCGACATTTCGACTCAACCAAGTAGAGAAGGGAAAGGAAAAAAAAATTAAAATGAGCATATTAATGTTATTTATCTTTAAAATCCCTTAAACAAGGAACAAACTATCCTGCTCTCAATAAGATGGGATCCCTCTTCCACCTGTATTACAAATATTCAATAAACTCTTCAAGCATATCTTTAAGAAAATAAAATAAAGGGTGAAGAAGAGAAAGACTTCCTACACAGAGAAGTGAAGCAAGCAACTTCACTAGGGTACTAAACTGACCTGCTGGAAGTGAAGCGATGCTTGCGTCTCCTTAACGTGACTCCGTTGTGGTACTGAACAAACTCACTGGCAGTGTAAAAAAACTGAGGAATGTGCTTATAAAATGCTTGGTATACTTATTATCCTTCTCCGCTATCAAAATAGTTGAGGTTTGACTACTATTATGTTGATGTGTTTGAAGCTGAGAGAGGAAAGGAATATACTATATCTTTAATCAAGATAAGTGGCAAATCCAAGGTAATCTACATGGCGAATCAATACTTCCTGAAATACTGAGACCTTACAAATTGTTATCATAGTTTAGATTCAAGGTAATGGATTTAGGGGTAATGGCTTGGGTCCGTTTTTAAATTTTTCTCACAAAACATTTAGGTGCATTGAAAGATAATTTGTTAGCATTGGTTCAATGGGTTAAAAAAGAAATCATTGACAAATTAAATGGTAGAAAGTGTTCATTTTCTTTAGAAGTAGTCAGTGCATAAAAAAAATGTGTTTCTGGTCTTGTTTGTGCCTATATATGTTGTTGGTTGTTGAAGCAGGGTTCTTAGTTATTTTTATAAAAAATAAAAATATTGGGCTCAATGACCTCTAACCTTCAAGTTTATTTCAATAATTAAGTCAACCAAATATTTAATCCTACATTGATCCATAATGTAGACCTTTTTCTAGAGGAAGAAAAAAAATTAAATAATTTTTTTGTAACTTTGCTGACAGTTAATCCATTAGCGTTCGTTTTGAAAATATTTTGATAGAGCACTTAGAATTAATTTGTCAGTGATTGGAGCAGATAAATTTTTTGAGGCGACGATAAGGGGTTTTAGTTATGATAAATATCATGCAAGATGGATTCATGAACCAAGCTTCAATTTTGATGAATCAAGCCTGAGATCCATGGTGGACTTACTATTTTGAACATGATGACAAAACTCTATTTTTAAGACTGTTTTTTCCGGTAAAATACAATAACTTTGGATGCAGTTTCTGAAAAATTGTAAATAAAGTTTTGAAAACCAAAAGAGGTTTTTGTCCGAAACAAGATCATTTAACAAAACATCTCTCAGGTGTTACATATATATCATGGTTTGGGAGATATGGAGTAATATTTGGAGCCTATTTTTCAGGAATTTGTGATAATTATTTTTTTCTATATTTAGAAAAACGCCTAATCAACTTTCAATTGGAGAGCCAGCTCATCAATTTGACTTGGGGATTAGATGTTATCTCGTCTTTGATTATTTTTGATTTAGTAAGTTAAACATAGATGAAGAGGTTTGAGATACATTATTTTTTGGATCTTGAATAGTTTGTAAGTATTCTATAAAGTAGATCATGAGTGAGGACCAAGGGTTCAATTTTTTTGGAAAAACTGTGTATTGTTATAGACTTTGATATTAATATATTTTCTATAAGAAATATTATATGTGCAGTTTCAGAGACTCATGTTTGAATGATTTCTGGTATGTTTTCTACTGTGTTTACCTTCTCATTAGCCACACCTTTGAACATTAGTCTTCAATATATGAATAAATCGATATGAATTTGAATTCATGTTGAATGCTCAAGTTCATGTTATTTCAAATACTTATGTGTTTTTTAGCTTAAATATCATTTACAGAAATCACTTTTAGTGCTTTGTGTTTGATGTTTATTTTCTATAATCTTCTACCATATCTTGATGATAATCTGTCAAATAAATCATAAGCTGTCTTTCCTTTGCTTATAGTTTTACATATAATATGTGATTATAAAGTATTTATTTATGCCAAAGACTCCATACCCAATGGTTTTTTTATCTTCTTTCCAAATCAAATTCATTTGGTACAATTAAATCTTGCCAATGAGCATACTAGTGACCTACTACTACAGTGACCTTGAGCAGTAGAGTTAAGAGGAAATCCCTCTCAATATTAAAGGGCCAACTTTCAATCCCAATCGTTTTGAAGGTTACCTCAGCGTATTTTCTTCTACAACCAAGGAAAAATTCTCAATGAAAACATCTTGGCACCATTTTTGAGGAGTGAAGGTCAAATAATTCCTAGGAAAACACAAGAGGTTGTGAATCATTCACATGGCGACTCCATGTTCTAACAGTTTAGAGTTCGAAATCATGAAAAGGGACTCCGCTATCTGAAGAATTTAAAGCTCGAAGAATGTATTGGTGAATATATTAGATTCAATGAAGAACTCATATGCTGCTACTATTGTTTCAAGGTATGTATTTGGACTTTAAAGACCTTCCTAGTTTTCCAAAGCCTCTTCCTAGAGATGAATATTCTTTTAGGAATGGTCCTAAATTTAATGGAGAACATTCGAAAGTCTACACGAAATCATCGTTAATACACAAATTTGAGTTAGAGCCATAAATTACGGAGCATTTCAAAGTCCTATTTTTTAAATAAATAAATAAAATACCGAACATGTCACCGGCTTAATCATACTAACTGAGATGTGTTTATTCGTTGTCTATTAGTGGCAATGCTGATTATCAGCAGCTTAATGGTACGAGCAGAGATGTGTTCTAAATATTGAAGTCTATTTTACCAGTAACATCATGACAGAAAGTTCAATTTTTCTGTCATTCATGTATTCATTCTGCCACTATCTCTATATATATTTTTCATCTTGACAATCGACGCCCACTTGGCTTTTAAAAGGGCCCATGATGAAAATTTGACTTCTCAAATTCCAACCCTGATTGTATTGAACTTCTGCTGCAATTTTCGAATCTTCTTCTGCTTTTGTGGTTTATGTGTAAAAGTAGTGGGGTGTCTGTTATATGCATGTGGTGAATACAAAACCATGTGGAAGGTGAGAGTGATTAAACGTAGATAATAAATAACACCAAAAGAGAGTTATTATGATTGTCAACTATCTGACGAGAAATGCTATTTCCAACTGCGGCTTGACATGATCGCTAGATAGCTCGATATAACACGCTATTTTTTTTTCCTAATCATCACTACGGACGTGTTATATTTACGGACGTGTTATATTTGGGTATCGAACTACCATATCAAACCGCATTAACTTAACTTTGCTATAGGGTTGGTCGCCACTATCTAACAAGTCCTCATCAATATGTGAGCTGGAGTTACCGGCGTACCGAGAAACGCCACTTTGAAAATGTCTCTATGAACTATGCCCCATTTATCCGGATGCGGAAAATGGAGGAACCCAAATAGACATGACTAAGACATGAAAATTCTTTTATATGTATTGTACGGGGAGTGGGTACTTATCGAATATGAAATTTAATTCCTTAAAATTTGAGTAAATTTATTAGGAAATAATTTTAAAAATGTTATTTCCTTTTATTTATTATTTAAAAGTATGTATTTTTATGGTTAACATCATTTTTTTGAATTTTATTATTTTTTAAAGTTGATTTTGATATTACATTTTTAGGTTCATCTATTTTGAAAGATTCAATGATGGTGCTATTAAGGTTACTAATATAATATGATCACTAATTAACTCTCAAAATCTATTCTTAATGAGAGAATGGAATAATTGAGAAAACCAAAGACACTACAACCATTATTTCATCCATATAATTGTGTTCTAATAAGACATTATAATCTAATGAAACATCAATTACTTTAACCTTGATTGAGATGATGTTAACCCATAGCTCAATTGAGAATGAAGGAATGATCCCATGGCATTAAAAGAATGGTCATTTAATGGTCTCAACATTGTGGTCAAAGGCTCTATCTCTCAAGAACCAAAGTCTCTCCAACATGAAAAGGTTATAACACAAATGGAATCCCCTTTTCCACCATAGTCTTGAAAATGCTTGTTCCTAAGAAGATATCTAGATCTAAAACACAACATGGTGGAGAAGTCTATGCTTGGATTGATCCAAGTTGAATGTTATTAAGCAAGTGTTAGAAGGGTAGAAGCTATCACTAGAGATTAATGATCCCATTTCATTGCATAATGAAACTAGGAAAGACTTGCAACACAAAGATAGTGCAAGGTGCATGTGCTATATCATCAACAACGTTGTAGTTTTGAGAGACTTGGACATTAGTGTTTCATGCAAGCCTTCTAAAAAATCCATTTGTGGGACGAGGCATCGTGTCAGTTGTTCACATTTCTATCTATTTAGGGAAAGAATATTGTGATGCACATTCCTCCTTATCTTAAAATCCTTACTCGGGAACATGATAATTACAAGCCCTACTCTAGACAATGATGTCATTCTCATAAGTGTAAAATTTTGCATTTAGAGCATTTTTCTCAAGGGGATGTGTGCCCTAATTGTCCCCTATGAAGGTGTAGGGTTTTTATTTACAACAACCATTTGTTAACTTTCAAGAATAAAGGATTAGTAAAGATTGCAATTCGATATCATGTATCATACTACACTTCCATATTGGGTCTTTAATGAGTTAAGTTATTTTCCTTACCAAGCTTGTGAGGAAATTTAACTTGTTCTCATTTTTACCCCTACCAAAATAATTAATATCATTATTTGTTGTAGGTCCCTACTTAGGATTTCCGTTCTTTTCTTTGTTCTTTCCCTTCGGGTGTTGTCTACACTCAAGATTAGAGGTCTGAATCAAGATGAATTATAGGTATTTTGCATAACTTTAGGACTTTTTAGTTCTTTTTAAAATTGCACATGCATTTGAATATAGGAACATCTATCACATTTGGTTCGTTAGTTTGGTGATATTTGACATTTCCTACAGAACTAGTCATACCATTGACTTGCGACCCTTGTTTTGGGTTGGTATGGTTTTTCTAAACACTTGATGCATCTAAAAAAATATCATATAAAACCATATGTTATGAATATAACAAATATAACTATTATTCTTTCATTATTACCTCTTCCATTATTGTTGCTTCTAACAGGGAGATATCTTTGGAAATAGAAGGAATTAAAGATTTCACAAACTAATCAACCAAGAATTGATCAAGGATACATATTTTAATCTTTTTTTGTCTCTTCCTAATCCGGTTGGATATTGGTGGCCACCAACCTATTCCACCAAGACATCTAGTCGGTTTCATCCATTCTTTGATTATAGCATCATTTACTACTTTTAGCAATTTTTCGGATCGCGAAATTTCGGAGATGTTTTGACCCCCTAAACAACATGATTTTTAGGTCCATAGTAGGCCTGCATCCATTGTAAAGGCTTGTGGCAAATTATGTAGTACTAAGAGATGAAGAGGTATTTCCAATGAGGTATCATACGCACCAAACGGAGATCATATGACCAAGTTACCACCTAAGGAAGTTGGCTATTGAACTAAACGCAACGACACCGACAAACTTTTGGGGTTCCATCTCTTGGGGTTAGGGTTTTCGTTGTTTAGGGTTTTCCCTTATTGCTAAAGGTCCTTGAGCCTCATTGTACCATAGCTCAGAGGCATGTAGCCACCACATCCCTTCTCAAAGATAAGCTACCATGCTTGAGCTAGTTTATTTCCATTTTGTATGTAAGCATAATTCTGTTCTTTGATATTAATGAAATGAAGTTTTATTTTTGTTGCATCTTGATGTTTATGTTTGTATCTGTATTATGTTGCGTTCATGTATAAGTTTGGATCATTGGTATTAGAGAGACCTTCTCTTTCTTTGTTTTCATTTGCATGTCCCCAATGAGGTTAGGATATAAGGAGTTAGGGGTCAAACTAGTTGAACCTTCACAAAACTAGCCTCGCAAACCTCGACAGCCTCCCATGGCAAAAGAAAAGAAAGATGAGGAAGCAGGAGATCCTTTCAAAATATTTCTTGAGGAAGCCCTCGGGTAACAGAGGAATGTGATGATGGATAACTTCACCTAGATCCTTCGGCAGCTACCCACAGGCAACACATCTTCATCTAGCGGCCACTCTAAAGGCACCACTCCCTTTAAGGCATAAGTCAACTTTTAAATTCCAATATTTGAAGGTCAGATAGACGCAGGTGTCGTAGATAGATGGTTAAATCTATTAGAAGGATATTTTTCATTTCATGACTTTTCCAATCTGGAAAGGATTACTTTTGCACTCCTCAAAGTCACCCCCAATGTCAAGGACTAATGGGAAACCTACTATGAACAAAAGGACAAGATTGAAATCCCATTATTTTCAGCCGCACCCACCTCAAATTCTTTCCAAGAGGTCATAAAGGAACAATATTACCCTTTCAGGAGCTATGAAGATAAATACATAAAGTGTATCATGTTGTAGCAAGGAAGGGACTAAGATGTGTCAGAGTTCACAAATATTTTTCATACCCTTCGCACAAAGTTGGATATCAAGGATTCTCAATGGAATTTGGTAATCAAGAACCACAACTGTTTACACAAGTACATCCAGGCAAGATGTATTTCGTGGACATCTCCTCGCTTGGTACCACCTATCGATATGCTATCAAGATTGAGCATAAAATTAAGCAGAAGAATCAAGACTTTGGATCTGGGAATCTGAAGCAAGGGAAAAGCGCCCCCAAACAACATAATAAAGGACAATAATCTATTGCTAATTGTAATTTACTAAAACAATAGGCTTGAGTCTACTCTACTCATCAACGGAAACAATTAAACGATTGTGAAATCGTGAAACATAGAAGAGAAATAATTTAGTCAACACATTACACAATGATTTCCTGGGGAAAACCACAACTAAAAACCCCTTCTATCTGTATATTTCATTAGTCAAAAAATGTGAGAAGATTACAGTGCTTTTCTTAAGCCCGAGCAACCTCTGCACTATCTCTATCTGTTTCACAACTTCGTATACATGCTCAGGTCAATACTTAACAAGTTTCTTGCTTACCCAAGTCCCTATTTCCTTGTACTATTTCCTTTGGAATTAGCCCCCTATTGATTAGGGAAATTCCTCAATTGGAATTGCGTTATCATCATAGGAATTCCTTTGACTGCCTGCACAAACTGTACAATTCATATGATTATAAAACTTATAGTACATTATCCCTGAACTCCAATCTCAACTGGGTAACTCTCGTATCTGACATGCATGAGTTATTTATGATTGAATCATCAATTAAATGGTTGATCACTACAGGCAACGCCACACTACTAGACCTCCCACTATTTCCTCCAACAGTTGGAACTAGTTTAACTAACTTTAACTTAGTTAAAGAAAATTAATTAATTACAACTCAAAATGAACTCAACTAGGGCTACTATAATGTATGAGACACTCTACGTGACTCAAGTTAGAACTTCAACTGGAATCAAATCAGCCAACTAAGTCAAATTAACTTAGTTAACTAATACAAGTTGTCATGTGATGTGGAATTACAATTTTATTCCTAATTTAATTTTAGGACAAAATTAAATTAGGATTTTCTTGTTGCATTTTTAACACTCCCTCTCAACAAGAAAGGGATTATATGCTACCCCAATCCTATCTCTATGAAACTCAAATTTGCATCTTTACAATTCCATTGTCAAAATGTCTTCTAGAAACATGATTATCCTCTGCATACAATCTCGTAGATGGTGATATTGAATGTTGTATGCTTGGACCGTTCATGAAAAACTAGATTCTCAGTGAGTTTGATACAACTTTGATTGACATAGTAAATCACTGTAGGATAGATCTATGGACCAAATAACCTAAGAAGGATCTTCCTCATCCATATAGCCTCACAAGTTGCTTGACTAGCAACCATGTACTCTGCTTATTTTGAACTGAGTGCAACTAATATTTGCTTCTTGTTTTACCAAGAAACTGTTGCTGACCCAATGCTGAATTTTCCCCCTCATGTGCTCTTCCTGTCGGATCGACTCCCTGCCCAATCTAGATTTTTGAAGCTTTTAAGCTTCACTCTTTCTATCTGTCTGTATCAAAGACCAAACTAAGTGGTGCCTCTGCGGTATCTCAAAACATGTTTAGCTACTTTCCAATAGAGTTTTGTTGTCTTAACCATTTCTTGACTAAGTTGTTTAACTACAAAACATATGTTCATGTGTTCACCAAATACATAAGTGAACCCATAAGCTTCCTGTAAATAGTATCCTCCACTACATCACCTAAAGTAGCATCTTTCTTCCTCCAAGTCCCTATTAGAGGAGTATCCATAGGTTTGCTTCTCTCCATGTGGAACCTCTTCAGTATCTTGTTGGCATACTTCCCCTGAGATACAAATAGTTCCTCATCTCATTGCCATACTTCCATACCAAGGAAATAATGCATGACCGGAAGGTCCTTCATATTGAATTCTCTTGCAAGATCATCTTTGCAATATTTTACCAGCTTCTCATCACCTATTAGAATTAAATCATCAACATATAATACTGTAATCAAGAATTTACCTTCAACAACAATATGGTAAAGGTTTTCATCTTCTTCAATTTTGGTGAAGCCTAACCTAGTGAAATGGTTGTCAATCCTAATGTACCAAGCACAGGGTACTTGTTTCGATCCATACAACTCTTCAGTATGCAAACATGCAACTCTCTGTTGGAGGTCTCAAATCCTTTTGCCTGCTCAATGTACACCACTTCCTCAATCACACCATTGAGGAATGTTGTCTTCACATCCATCTGACGTATCATGCATCGCATCTGTGCTAAAAGTGCTAGAATAGCTCTGATTGAAGACTACATTGATATTGGAGAAAATGTCTCCTCCTAATCAATTCCCCCCACCTGAGAGAACCCTCTGGCCACAAATTTGGCCATGTGTTTCTCCACACTCCAATCTGTTTCTTGCTTTACCTTGTAAATCCATATGGAACTCACCACTCACTTGTCTGATGGTCTTGGGACCACTTCCCAAACACTATTTTTGATAATTGATTCATACTCATCAACCATCCATCAACCCATACTAGTTGTTTCACTTCTTCCTCAAATAAAGATGGCTCAATCTCTACATTGTCGCTCATCAGATCCATGTAGCTAGTGTACTGATTCGATGACCTCCTATGTCTGCGTTGTGATGTGGATTCTCCCACATTCTCTCTAGCATCATGCATCAATTTGTCAGCCTCTCTGGTGCACTTCCTTCCATCTATGGAAGTCTCTGCATGAGTGGGTGCTTCCACTCTCCGCTCCCCTGCATGTGGCTACTCCACATCATCCTAAGGTTCTTCCTTTGGAGCTAAAATTTCCTCATCTTCATGAATATGAAGCTCCCTCTCAAGGGAACATATCATGGCCTTCTATTCATCAAGCTTCACATTTCTACGAACCACTATCATCTTTTGAGATGGAAGTTACACCCGATAGTTGTGAGTTGTTTTAATGTACCCCACAAATATTCCCAACTCAGTTGTTGGTTCTAGATTTTTCCTTTCATCCTTGGTAACATGATAGTAAACTAATGAACCAAAGATCCTAAAGTTTGCAACATATGTTTTCTTACTTGAAATGCTTCTTCTGGTGTACTCATCCAGAGAATCCGATGAGGACTCTTGTTCTACACATACATAGCTGTGTTGCATGTTTTAGCTCACAAGTGCAACAATAGGCCCTAATCATGTAACATCGCTTGTGTAGCTCCCACAATACTTTTGTTATTCCTTTCAACCACCCCATTCTACTATGGGTTATGGGGTGATATTAACTCCTGTAGAATTCCTTATGATGCACATAAGTTCTTGATTTCATTTGACACATATTCTCCATTGTTTTTGCTCCTGAGAGTTTTCACTTTCTTGCTAGTGTCTTTCTCAAAAAGTTCTTTAAATTCACAAAATTTAGCAAACATTTGATTTTTCGTTTGCATGAATAAAATAGAGCACTTACGAGAGAAATAACCTACAAATATTACATAATATCTATGCTTGGCCATGGAGGTTGTTAAGAATGGTCCACACACATCTGAGTGAACTCTTTCAAGGATCGCTTGCACTCGACTTTCCTTATAAGGTGGATTTAGTGTACTTCCCCAATGTAAACCCTTTGCATGTATATCTTGGCTCTATTGTACCCTTAGGACGTCCTGTAGAAATATATTGCATGATCTTCAAAGTTCCGTGGTGAAAGTGACCCAATCTTCTATGCCACAACTCACTGATGTATCAGCTCTGCAGCTTCTCTGATTTTGTCCTCAAAGCAGCACAATCTTCTACATCCAATTTTTAAAGGTTCTTTACTTGAACCACGATCCGCTTCACTTATCTTGAGGCTATGTGATGAAGGAAATACTTTCCTTTGCTAAATATCACATTGTAGCCATGGTCCTCTAACATAGAAACTGAAATCAAATTCTTCTTCAGACCTGAAACATACATGACATCTTTTAGTGTGAGAGGAGAACTAGACTCCCTATGAAAAGTAACAGTACCGATGTGAGTCATGCTATACCTTCCATCATCTCCCATTTTGATGTGCATCTAGAGGTCCTTCTCCTCCAAGTCACTGAAGAATTATTTGTTGTCGGTCATATGGAATCAGCCTCCACTATTGAGATACTACACACTACCCATCACCAATGTCACCATACAAGTGATGAGGGTGAAATCCAAATCGAATTGTGAAGCAATAGCTTCACCTGCCACTCTTCCTAAGGCCTTCTTCCCAACCTTCTTGTGCGGACACTTCATGGCATAGTGTCCCAACTCATGACAGTGAAAAAAATTATTCTTCAATAAGTCCTTCTTCTTGTTGCCCTAACTGTAATCTGATTTGGAATAGGATGGCTTCCCTTTCTCTTTATTTTCCTTTCCAACTAAGGCACGGTTCTCCTCATCATCATGCTTGGATGAGGATCCGTCTCTTGTGTTTCACCAAATCTCTCATTACACCAAGTTGGACCACAAATGATCCCACTCTCGTAGTTTCTCCCTCCCATTTTCTGAATCCAGGTAGTTGTTCCATCTCTTGGGAAGGCCTAGAAGTGTTAGGCTAACCAAATCACCTTTAGCAACTATAACACCAACACTTCCAAGCTCATCCCGACATTGGGTGAACTTGGTCAAGTACTTTAGTATTGTGTCACCCTTATCAATCTTTATTTTTCTGAGCTTTTCCTTCAATTCCATCTTCATGTGGCCACTACGTTTTTGAAACAGGTTTGTCAAGGCCTTCCACATTGCATATGGAGTCTCCTTAACATGGAGATTCAAGACAATGTGATCTTGAAATACTTATGGGATAATCCTTCTTGTCCTTGCAACACATTTTCTCCACTCTGCCAGATCTTTAGCATCAGTTGCTAGAGGCTTAGGAATATCTTTGTCTATAAATTCCTCAAGATCCTTGTCGTTGAACACTACCTCCACCCTGTCCTTTCAAGCAATATAGTTCAAACTACCTTCAAGGGTAGATTCGAGTCTCAATCCATAGAATGACATCCTGCTGACTCTGAAGTATAATGTTTCAAATTCGATTTCACCTGAAAATGAAAAACTTGTATTCTCCTCTTTTAGAGTGATTTCAACTCTAATACCATGAAGCAATTCTTTGTAGATTCAAACTGCTAATTATCATTTACTAAAACAATATACTAAGGAATATACTCTACTCATCAGTAGAAACAATTAAATGATCGTGAAATCAAAAAGCATACAACAAAAAGAATTCAATAAATACATTACACAATGATTTCCTAGGGAAAACCAAAACTAAAAACCCCTTCTATCTGTATATTGCATATTCAAAAAATGTGAGAATATTACAATGCTTTTCTCAAGCCCGAGCAACCTTAGCATTATCGCTATCTGTTTCAAAAGTTCCTGTACAATCCCAGACCAATATTTCACCAATTCTCTACTTGCCCAAGTCCTTATTTACTTGCGTTGTTTCCTTGGGAATTATCCCCCTATTAATTAGGAAAATTCCTCAATTGGAATTGCGCAATCCTCATAGGCCTTCCTTTGACTACATGCACCACCTATATAATTCGAATGATTATACAACAGATAGTACATTGTCCCTGAACTCCAATATCAACAGGATAACTCTTAGATATTATATGCATGAGTTATTTATGAGTGAATCATTAGTTAAATAGCTGATCAGTACAGGAAACATCACATTACTAGACCACCCACTAGTTCCTCTAACAGTTGGAACTAGTTTAAATTACTTTAACTCACTTAAGTTGAATTAATTAATTACAACTCAAAATAAACTCAACCGGGGCTCCTATAACATAGGAGACACTCTACATGACTCAAGTTAGACCCTCAGCTCGAATTAACTAAGCCAACTAATTCCAATTAACTTAGTTAACTAATACAAGTTGTCATGTGATGTGGAATTACAATTTTATTCCTAATTTAATTAAAGGACAAAATTAAATTAGAATTTTCTTGTTTCATTTTCCACATGACCTAGGACAACCCACTAACGCTACAATAAAAGAACAACATGATGAAGAGAAAGAAGGACACAGGAAAATGGTGTGAGTTCCATAAGAGCAACACTCACAACACAACTGAGTTTGGAGCCAAGAAGTCACTAGTGGCCGAGCTAAAAAATTCTAAATCAGATGCATGTTTCAACTCTAAGTCAGAACCCAACAGGGGAAACAACAAAGGGAAGCATAATATTGATGTGGAGAACAGTGCCACTGTTGCCACCACCAAAATCCAAAAGACTGAGCCCAGAGATCCATAGGAATGGGAGCGGATCTTCCCCTCACAAATGTGGGTGAAGGGTTCTCCGCTGCAATTCATTGTCGACAATGGAAGCCAAAATAACCTATTTTAGAAGAGATTGTGAAGCGGTTGGGCCTACCGAAAACACCACACCCACATTCGTACACCATCGAGTGGCTTCACCAAGGACGAGGTCTCTAGGTTAGCCAGCAGTGTCACATTTCCTACACCATCAAGCACTTCGTAGATAAGGTACTTTGTGATGTTACTCCTCTTGAAGTGTGTGATGTATTATTAGGCCAAGCATACTTGTGGAAGCATCATGTTATGTATGAGTCTAGGCCTCATACTATTATTATTTATTTGGGAAATAAGTTATACATGATAATGGAGGTAGCACTGCCTACCACCATCTCTTTGATCTCTGTGAATCAATGCAATAAGATCATTTCTGAGACCAGCAAATTTATCTTTCTTATGATTCGCCCTCGGGGAAAGAATAAGACTGTGGCCACATCTTCTGCCACTAGACATGGATCCTCCACATGGAAGCAACAAATGGACAATGTCATGGACACGGGGGCTTCACTCAATGAACCTCTGACATATCACGTGCGTTCGTGGCATATTAAAGAATACCTTTAACTTGACTACATATTGGAAAATACCTCTAAACATCACATTATTTAACCCCCTACTAATACAAATCCAATACACCTTCCTAATTTAAAAACCCCTACTTTCCCTAGATATTGTAGGTATCCTTTTTTTCATTAACATTTTTTATACCCATTTATATTTTTTCATTAACTTTGGACTCCATTTTTTATAACTGCTAATATAAAAACCCTCTCCCCTCTATATATCCCCCAATATATTATGTCATTTTTTCCTCAATAAATATCCTGCAACATGAACCCACGTGGTATGGTATTGCTCCCCAAGTGAAGCCCCTATGGTCATGGAGGAGTACAAGGACGTCTTCACCTCACCCACGAGGGTACCTCCACACTGTCATGTCAAACATTCCATTGATATGACCCTAGGGGTGGCATTACATAATGAGATGATATATCGACTCTCTGTTATATAGAACGATGAAATACATAGTCAAATTCAGGATTTATTTTAGAAATGGAAGATCAGGCCAACTTCATCACCCCATGGGAGCCAGATCATATTGGTACAAAAGAAGGATGGGACCTGGGGACTCTATACTAACTATCAAGCGATGCATAAGATCACTATCAAGAATAGGTATCCAATCCCATAGATTGATGACCTTCTGGACCAGCTCAAGGGGGCCAAATATTTCTTCAATATTGACCTGAAGTTTGGTTATCACAAGCTAGCAATTAAACCCTCTATTGTGTGGAACACTAACTTCAAATCCAAGGAGAACCTTTTTGAATGGTTGATCATGCCATTCAGGTTGACAAATTCCCTCACAACCTTCATGAGGCTAATAGACAACATATTGTGTCCCTTCACCAGCTTATTCATCGTAGTATATTTGGAAGACATCCCAATCTTCATCCAGAGTTGGAATGAGAACCTCCACCATATTCAACAAGTCCTCCAAACCCTGCGACAATCTAAATTGTGTGGCAATTTGGAGAAATGCAATTTTGGTATGACCCAGGTTCAATATCTAGGGTACATAAGTGATGAGTGGGGTGTGCATGTGACCCAACCAAGATACAAGTTATTTGGGATTGGCCAGCCATAACCACTCTAATAGCTCCGCAGATTTCTAGGTATTTCCAATTTCTACTGTAGGTTCATGTTGGGGTTCTCTCATATCACGTGGCCTTTCAATCAAGTCACCAAGGGTGGAGCGAAAAAAAAGGTTTTTTGGTTTGAATCCCAACAAAATACGTTTTCCAAAATCATTAGGGAAATTTTGAGATCTAAAATGGGCCTCCTAAGGAAAGTATAAAATAATATTCAAAATAATAAAATAAGATTAGATTTCATCATTAAATTTTACAGGGAAAAAGAAAAACTACTTTTTCAACTCGTATTTTCAACTTATCTCCCTATGGGTTTAATCAAATTTTGAGAAGCAATACTCGTTGGATGAAAATTTTGATTCCTCGTCTAAGGAGTACCCATGTTGCATACTTTCGATGAACCCTATTACATGAAAAATGATAAATACATGAAAAATGTGATTGCAATCACACTTTTTCATGTATTTCTCATTCTTCATGTAGCAGGGTCCACCAAAAGGATACAACATGGGTACTCCTTGGATGAGGAATCAAATTTTGCATCCAACGAGTAGTCCCACTCGAACTTTGAGTAAAACCTTAGGGAGATAAGTTGAAAATATGAGTTCGAAAAGTAGTTTTATTATTTAATTATTTTTTTAACTTTTTACTTTTTAACCCCAAAAATGTTGAATCATCAGCCATGGCTAACATCATCATCTTGAATTTATTGGTTCTTATAAATTTTATTTTGTTTGTACATTTTTCTTAAGAGGCCCATTTTAGACCTCAAAATTCCCCTCATGAAAGAATCGCCTCTACTCTGCACCAATTCTCACATTACTAGAATGTCATCAACCATTTATGATTGAGACAGATGCCTCCAATTATTTTATTGGTGCAATTCTTACTCAATAGGGACATCTAGTGGCATATCGCAGTCCACTTTCACACACAGTATGAAAGTATCCCACCTATGATAAAGAGATGTAGTCCATTATGTAGGCCTGTTAGTAATGGAAGCATTACGTTATGGGGAAGGAAGAAGTCATCCACACATACCACTAGCCCCTACAATTCATAAAAATACAAGGAAAGTTTCATAATTATTGCCATCATAAATGGTCCACATACCTGCAACAATTCCATTTGAAAATTAAGTACAAGAAGGGAAAAACCAATAATGTTGCATAATGCTTCAGCGGGCCGCCGATCATGGCGTTGACCACTGTGCTCGACTCTTGTGGACACGAGACTTCAAGGTTGCCGCATCTTTATAGCAACGATCCAAAATTCAGAAAAACATACCATATTCTCCTAGAAGGAAAGAAAGTTCATGATTTTCACCTCTAGGGTGAACTGTTATGTAACCTCGGACACCTCTGTGTTCCTTCAAGCAAGCATGACAAGACAATTTGGGAGGTGCACTACATTTGGGTTGCTGGACATTTCAGAGTAGAGCGAATAGTGACAGTGTTGTAGAAGTATTTTTGTTGTTTCAACCTTTGACATGATGTTGGGAAGTACATAAGATCGTACACTACCTGCGTCATTCCCAAAATGACCATCAAGAACCAAGGCCTATATACTTCTCTACCTACTTCTAGTTGATCTTGGAAATCCATCTCCATGGATTACATGTCAGGCCTTCCTTCTACTAAGCATGGCAATGACTGCATTTTCATGGCCATCGAAAAATTCTCTAAGATGGCCATTTTGGCGGCCTACATGAAGAGTATAACAACAAAAGCCACTACTAATATCTTCTTTGAATGAGTGTGGGTACACTTTGGAATCCCACAGTCCATTATCTCATATTGGGACAACAGGTTCCTAAGTACATTTTGGTTAAGCGTCTAGTCAATGTTGGATACTAAGCTCATTAAAGGCACGACCTTCCACCCCCAAAATGATGGCCAAACAGAGGTCGTCAATGGGATGATCATGCATATTCCGTGCATGTACAACACGAGACTTCAAGGTTTCCACATCTTTATAACAGCGATCCAAAATTCAGAAAAACATACCATATTCTCCTAGAAGGAAAGAAAGTTAATGATTTTCACCTCTAGGGTGCACTGTTATGTAACCTCGGACACCTCTGTGTTCCTTCAAGCAAGCATGGCAAGACAATTTGAGAGGTGCACTACATTTGAGTTGCTGGACATTTCAGAGTAGAGCGAATAGTGACAGTGTTGTAGAAGTATTTTTGTTGTTTGAACCTTCGACATGATGTTGGGAAGTACATAATATCGTACACTACCTGCGTCATTCCCAAAATGACCATCAAAAACCAAGGCCTATATCCTTCTCTACCTACTTCTAGTTGATCTTGGGAATCCATCTCCATGGATTACATGTCGGGCCTTCCTTCTACTAAGCATGGCAATGACTGCATTTTCATGGCCATCGAAAAATTCTCTAAGATGGCCATTTTGGCGGCCTACATGAAGAGTATAACAACAAAAGCCACTACTAATCTCTTCTTTGAATGAGTGTGGGTACACTTTGGAATCCCACAGTCCATTATCTCATATTGGGACAACAGGTTCCTAAGTACATTTTGGTTAAGCGTCTAGTCGATGTTGGATACTAAGCTCATTAAAGCCATGACCTTCCACCCCCAAAATGATGGCCAAACAGAGGTCGTCAATGGGATGATCATGCATATTCCGTGCATGTACAACTCAAAGCATCCATGCACATGGGATGAAATCCTCCCCTATGTCCAACATAGTTACAACAGATATCTCCATAGCCCAACTAGCTACAACCTCTTTTAGGTGGGATTGGGATTCCAACAACTATGTCCCATTGATGTGGTCATACCATTTGCAGTTAATCAAGTGGATTTAGCTCATGTCTAGGGCAAATATAAAAAGCTAAAAACTCCATTGAGCACATTCAGCACACCTGCTAGCGGGTCCATGACATATTGGACAAAGCCAATGCTAAGTACAAACAACATCATGATCAACATGGGTTGCCACACAAGTTCTAGGTGGGTGACAAAGTTTGGTTACATCTGTAGAAGATGTGCCTCGCTAGGCCCCAACGAAAACTTCACCCACTCTAATATGGGTTGTACACCATCACCAAGTCTATAATGGAAAATTCCTTCGATCTCATCATTCTATCATTCCTTGTTCTGCACCAAGTATTCACTGTGGACCGGTTGCAACCATACTTTCCCCATTGTTAGACACATCTAATGTTGTTGAGCAGTTGACACCAACAGAGCTCAACTGCAGCTGCATCGAATAGGACACAAATAACAAGATCATGGAAACACAGATCAATAACAATCGCTAGTAGATGATCCAGCTATATTTCATTGTCAAAGTGGGTCAACTCATTCACGAGGGAAGGTGGTTCACCAAGGACGAGGTTCAATAGAAATTTTCTCACCTCATGGAGGCTCTACACACAATGGGGACCATTTCTTCCCAAGGGGGGAGGACTGATCCAGGTGGATATTGGTGGCCACCCACCTTTTCCACCTAGACCTCTAGTCAATTTCATCTATTTCCTTGACTATAGCAACATCTACTATTTTTAGTAAATTTTTTGGGTCCTGAACTTCCAAAGCTGTTTTGACCCCCCTAAATGACGTTTTTTTAAGGTCTGCAGTAGACTTTCAAACATAGGAAAGGGCCTTTGGAAAATCCTATAGTACTCAATGAGATATGTCCAATGAGGTAACATATGCGCCAAACGGAGATCATATGACCAAGTTATGACCTCGGGAAGTTGGTTACCCAACTAACCTCAACAGGGGCCCAAAAACGCTTGGCATTCCATCTCTTTGGGTTAGGGTTTTGGTTGTTTAGTGTTTTTCCTTGTTGTTCAATGACAAAAAGGCCCTTGATCCTCATTGTAACACAATTTAGAGACATGTAGTCACCACATATCTTCTGAGAGATACGCTACCATTGCTCGAGCCAGTTTGTTTCCATTTTGTATGTACGCATATTTTAGTTCTTTGATATTAATGAAATAAAGTTTTATTTTTTCCTGCATCTTGTTGTTTATGTTTGTATATGTTTCTGTTGCATTCTTGTATAAGACTGTATCACCTCCTCTACTCATGCTTGTAATTAGAGATGTGGGTGGATTTACTTTGTTGAAGTTTTGTTAATATCTCTATCCCCATCTCATAATTGATCAATTGCTATAAATGTGCTAAGAGAACCATTGTGAAGGATGAAAATTTATTGTGAAAGGTATGTGGTAACTCAATGTACCTCTTTTTTGTGATCCTTTTTAGGGTTCATTGGAGGATTCTTAATCTAATACTATCATCCATCAAGGAGTTTGTGAAACACCAAAGATGGAAAGTCATAATGTGATTCAATGGAACTTCTCTGGATTTACCTTCAAACTTATGAATGTTAGAAGGAAATTTGTCTTTGATAGGAGGGGAATTAGATATTTGATGAATCAGCTCATTATTTAAATAAATATATCATATTCACTAACCATGGTAGCTTAATAGTGGCAATGGACCCAGGATTTCTAGAGAACTAGCTTTCTTTCATGTTACCCCTCATAAAATTGTTCCCTAGTATGTTTCAAAAATTAAGGGGGAACATTCACTACATTTGATAGTTGTCATGGGAAAGGTAAAATCTACTAAAATGGTTCTCCCTACTAGAAATTATTTTTCTCCCTATGAGAATTCTAGAAGAGGAGATGGATTTTCCCTAGCTGATGGTACAAACCCATGTCCGCCCTAAAAAATAATTTTGTAAACAAGGTAATGTTACTCACAATCATAATGCCAAAAGGACCTTGGGAGCCTAAGCTCACTGTTGGGATGCTCTGTGAAATTCTATAGAGAAAGGTTGACTATTAGACTACTCTATGCAATTTTGAAGAGAAAGGCTCACTGTCAGGATGCTCGGCACAATTCTTGAGAGCAAGGCAACCGTTGGGCTACTCTGTGGAATTCCTAAGAGAAAGGCAAGTTTCCCTCTAGAACTGGGCAGTCTGTCAAGGCAACGCAAGAACCAGATGCAAACCAAGTCCCAGTGGGTCAGCTTGTGGTTAGTCAGTGAAGAAAGTAAGCGAACATAGGCTACAAACAGAAAAATAAACTTAAATGAAAACACAAGTACCTGGGCAGTGCAAGACAAGCTACTAAGATTTTGAGGAGGGAGGATCCAAAACAAATTGAGGGAAAACTTTTGGAGGGTGGTTGCAGCCGCTACGACATGACCTTAAGGAAATGGAATCAAAGGAAACACAACACACAGACCTTGCTCAGGTGCTTCAAGCCCCCCAAGAACTAATCCACCACTCCAGGTGTCCAACCCCTGATTTACCTAACATTTAGATGAATTAAACCCAAAGTCGCTCCCATGACAAGGCATGCATTCAATATTAACCCTATAGTCACTCTCACATGCTTCCCTACCAGTGACCAGAGACCCAATTTGTTAGTGCTATGCCAGCGACTCCGCAATTTTAGCCACTTTTTTTAGGGCCAGAGCCCAGGTCACTTCCCAGAATTGAACCATCTCCTAAAATTAGTAAAATAACATGGAAATGACAGTATTAAAGAAAATAATTGTTCAAGACCTTAACTGGACCCCTACAATCCATGACAAGGATTTTGCCAAACACATAGTAAATGTGCAACCTACAGGTGTAAATAACAGATCTGAGCATAGGGGTCTCATACTTATCTGAGATTCGATATGAAGCATTGTCTCCTTATCAAATTAGCTTCCATTTCATCCATTAGGTCATAGATACATTGATAATTCAGTAACAAGTAAGAACATGATGAGATCCATTCATGGCTACTGTCATAAAATACATACATAACTAGCATAATAGGGACATAAATACCAAATAAATCATAGCCATAAAAGCCACATATAATCCATCATAATACTCATAGAAATACCAAGAGAAATAACCTTTCATTAGTGATTCAAAATCCAACTCGAGATGGGACTTCCACATTCCACCCGACCGTAGAATGGCTGAGCCAAATCTCTCTTTAGTCATTCACCCCCGTGCCATATTACAAGAATGAATGTGGGATCTCATAGAAAGCATCAATAAAAAATCATCCAGGTCTTCCAAAGGCCATCCATCTCAACCCATTAAACAGTGATTCCACCTCATGGTTGGAAATCACCAAACCATCATCAGATCAATCTTTACCAAAGCCTTCCAAGGCTCCAGAGCGTTCGTTCCAACCTGGCTTCCAGGACTAGTAATTCAACCCATGGCTGTTGTCGGGCATGATAGCATTTGTCCAACCAAGATTCCAGGACTAGTAACTCAACCCACAACTTTTTTCGAGATCTAGAGCATTTATCTAACCAAGGCTCCAGGACTAGTAACTCAACCCACCAAGGGCTCCAAAGCATTTGTCCAACCAAGGCTACGGGACTGGTAACTCAACCCAAGTTGTTCTAGGGCTCCAGAGAATTTTTCCAATCAAGGTTACGGGACTAGTAACTCAACCCAAGTCGTTACAGGGCTTCTAGAGTGTTTGTCAAACCAAGGCTCTAGGAACTAATAACTCAACCCAAGCTAAGGAACATGAGAACCAGCCAAAACAAAATAATGAAAATAAACCCACAATCCCCACGGCTATCCAGGAATTGGTAAGGTTAGGAAATCCACTGTCAATTGAGGATTTCCTCCATGCCAGGGACATTTCATAACCAAGAAACTACATGCATGTGTCATGCGTGCCAAAACTAGTGAGGAAAACATACATTCAACTCGGTGCCTGCAAGAAATTTTTTTGTAGTTATTGATCCTGATTCCCTCTTGTTCTTTCCTACTCTTCCTTTTCCTTCTTGCTCCAAAAATGCAAGTATGTGACACCCTACAAGAGTGCTCCAAGAAAACTCGATGTATCCAAGAGTATGAGAGAGAGAATAGAAGAGAGCTCCACCAAACCCTATCAAAATCTTACCATCTGATCCTCAGAAGCCTTTTTGTGAATGAGGCCTCCATTTTCTTCATTTTCCATTATTTTCCTTCATTTTTCTCCTCACATGCAACCTATGACCTTTCACGTCCATTTTCTCCTAATTTCCATTATTTTCATAAATAAATGTCAATTAATGCCTCATGCCTTCCCAAAACCTTATCCATTGCCTTTGCCAATTTCCTTAACCATAATAAACTAAATCAACACCCACTAGAATTCTTTTCTCATCATTCATCTTGGAATTCATGTCCCATCGATCGTAGCCTTATATATTTGTTTACATGGAATTTTCACTAGGGTTATTACATCCGGAATTCTAGGCTTGAAAAATGTCTTAAATCTTATAGACTCTAGCACATGTATGTTGGAAATAGTTCCTACACGAAGGCATGTAGGCTTTTGGGAGCGTCCATAGCTCTCTGGACACTAGCATGCCCATAACATGGGAGAGTCCATAGGTTTAATAGCTTAAAAACTAATTGGGATCCAAGGTCATGATACCTGTTGTTAACGGGAAAAGTGTCCATTCAGAACGACCCTATCCCACTAAGGTGTGATAGTGACCTTAGAAACAAACAGAGAAAACTACTTTCATATTCTTCTTTATGAACTATAAACGAAGAGGAATAGGATGAACCAACCTGTGTCTTGCGCTAGTCCTTTGATCCAATCTCTCTCCTGTTTGACAGCTTCCAGCTACCTGCTCCCTTACTTGCCCAGCTTCACCAAGTTCCTGTAAGATCACAGAAGAAGAAAACTACACAAAGACATGGATTTATATTCATAAATAGCTTAGGATCAGATTTAAGCTAAACATACAAATGTAACAAACATCAATGATACACAAGCATGTAGGAGAAACTCGAATAGTTTTATTGATATAACAAGAAGATCCAGGAGGAGTTACAACCGATGATTCCTGATCCAGCATCAACCTCCCAGCAAAGAAGCCCCTCTTCACCTCCAACAAAGCATAAATCACCCAATACTCTGATATCTATCTCAAAACCAACAACAATTCTCTGCAATGTACAAAATTCCAGCCTCTGGATCTCTGGGATGAGGGATCCATATATAGATGTATGCAAAGAGGATGAGTCAGCTTATGATTTGACTAGTGTCTTCTCTCTGTCAGTTCTTGCTTCCACTTGGAGACTGAGAGCCTCTTACTCATCCTTGGTCGTACTCAGTGAGGCAAGTGTCATTTGAGTGGAAGCTTCCATTGTCTTTCCACCTCGCGGAATGGCACTGCCATTTGTCATTTCCCGCTCAACACACCCTGGTAGTGCATTTAGGTGCGTTGCAACACACCTAGCTAGTGTATTTGGGTGCGATGCAACGCAGCTAGCCAGTGGAGCAACTGAAATGATCCTGATTTGACTGATTCTGAGCAGTTTCTGGTGGAGAACTTCTGGGAGAAGCTGTAATTTTTTGACCTTGTTCCTTTAGGGGTCGGAACAACACTTTTAGGGACTTAGGATCCCTTGGTTTATGGACATTTCATGCTTAGAGCTATAAGGCACAAAAATGTCTATAACAGTTGCCCCCTAAAGTATGAGGCCGTTTATCGGGTGAAATGCTTTATTAGGAGGATCCGAAGTTCTTTCAACGCTGGGAGGAGACCTGTAATAAGATACAATACAATACATTATCTTCATACTGTTTTCATGATCTAGCTGAGGCGGGCATTCCCATGCTCAGCCTTATAAATTCATTTTCATGTACATAGGACAGACAATCGTCTGATGGTAGACTGATGATTCTGATAGAGCTGTCATCCTTTTGGTAGGATGATTATCTGTGCTGCAATGCTGTACATTTCAATGTCTTTATTTTCCTGAATATATATCGCAGCTCAGATGGATGAAACTAGATCCGGGGTCTTCAATCTCATCCGATCTTCACTCGAAGTACAAGTCGATCCATGTGAGAAATGTTCTGAAGTCGAACATGGAAAGACATCGCTTGATTACTAGTCAATGATGTAAATTGTTAACAAGCGCGAGAGGAATCATCGATAATGATAATGACCCTCAAGGTACTACAGTACAATTCACGTGGTGTGAATAAAGGACTTGGCATCGAACACCACGCAAAATCTTTCGGTCGAAGGTCATTGATGTATACCTGTCGCCAGAAGTGAGAAACTTGCCATTGAGGCATGCAAGCTTCAAAGTACTGAATGGGGTGTTCCTAGATCAACTTCTTGGATAATGAGCTGATGTCGACAAGAAGCGATCCGTAAAAGGAGGGCCTTAATGAATCCCACATCAATGACACGGAACGGAGCAAATGATTTTGATGGAGGTGAAAACGATCTGATGATATATGGTTCAGGATGGCGGTCATGAAAGAATGAAGTATAATGTATGGTAGTAGATGGGACATAGGTGACTTCTCTGGATGACTTCTCTTGAACATGTCGGCGACACTTATGTGATGGATTGGTAGCATTTACCCCAAATGTGGATGGTATGGTGTGACCATGGTGATGTGACTGGTGAATGAAAAAACCCAACCCGACTCGAACACGGAGTGGAAGTGTCATGTTCAAGAGCGACTTGCTACCAATAAAGACTCTTTGAGTTTTCTTCCCAATTTTTCCCCAGTCATTGCTGATTAGTACCTCTTTATTTTTGTCAAGCTTGAGGAGGATAACATATGCTTGTTCTATAATTTGCCCTTCGGGCAAACCCATCGCTATGTTTTAACGAGCCTAGCGATAGTGAAACTCGTTCTCGTCTAAAGACAAGTTTGTCGCTATTAATCTTTTTAATGAGTTTAACGACAAAGATAACTCGGTCCTTTTCATTTTTAGAGAGTCTGAAAAGGTACGTAAATATAACTCCAAAATTCCTTTTTCGTCATCTAATCCCTTAAGTCCGAAAAAGTATAAAACAATACAGAAGGGATGAATTTTCGATAGTTTTAACGAGCCGAACAAACAAGCGCTCGATCTTTTTGTGCAATAATCCCTCAGGTCCAAAAAGATTAAAATATAGAGGAGGGATAGCACTTCCGGTCGCTTTAACGAGCTGGAAGGCCAAAACTCGGCAATCTTTTCATATTTTACGAGTCAATTGAAAAGAGCTTAAAGAAGACTCGTCTTTTGAGGAACAAGTGATAAAATGGGTAGCAGCTGATTCCAAGTAAGGTTTGGAATTTTCCAATCACGACAGTGTCACAAGGATGGCTAGTGAAATCACTCTTCGCAGTTGTTCCTCAAAATGGGTAAACAATCAAAGGGAGGTGAATGATCGGCCAATGAAAAAGTGGAGGTGATGGTGCAAACACGACCAAGGTTTTAATGGCTGAAATGTTACATTCACGGTGGTTATTTACCAGGGAATAGTTCATTTTTTAACGAGCTTAAACGCGGGTGGAAACATTTGCTCATGTCTTATGTTTATATTTTAACGAGCTTGAACTATGTGCTAAAACTGCTCGATTAATCCAGTCATATGATAAGAATGTCTCATATAAAAATGGCAATTTTTAGATTTTTGCCCCACATCCTTTCTTTATGCAAGTTAGGTGACGACTAATCCTACGAGTTTAAAGGGTTAGAGGTCCTAAAAATTAAAAAAATAAATATCCGCCCCTCGCTTGAACTCCAAAAGGTTTGCATGCCCCCAGGTATAAAATATGGTTTCAAGGTTACCCCTCAATTTGCAGACAAAACATTTGTTCTATCAGGAGAGGCCTACCTCTTACAGGCTACCAAAGATTGTCTTATTCGCGTTGCGAATGAAACATTTCTTCGACGATGTCTATTGAGATAAACAAAGGTGAGTGACGACGCCCGCCAACTCACATAACTTTGACAAGAGAATCTTATTCTAGAATAACCCCTCTTCCACTAACAGATGGGGTACAGACTAGTCATATTCTCCCACAGAAACCTACCCTATACCCGAAGTTTTCCTGCCGAAGCAGACCAGGACGCATGCCCCCTGGGTTTCAGTCATATCCCTCCGGATTACTTGCACTTATCGGGAGGACGGACTGGGGATTGAGACATTTCTTACGTGAAGAGACCATTTAGGGATGGTATATGACTATTTGCTATACGTGATCCGGGAAATGAAAGCTGGTCCACGAGCTTGACCACTCTTCCTTCGTGCGGAAAACACATTACTCTAAAGAGTGAGGAGATGATGGCTCCCATGCAATAAATATAGTCTCTCCCAAGGAGTAGATTATAATCCAAGGGTCCTTGAACTACCATTACGTTCATGCGAACTGTCTTCCCTCTCAATGTTATGGGCACATCGGGAAGGATCCCTAAAGGTCGACTGGTTCCTTTATCAAAGCCTGTCAGATTTCTCATCTCAGGCAAAAGCGATAGCGAACCAAGCGCTTTCCAAGCAGTAGAGGAAAGGATACTCACAGAAGCCCCCTCATCTATGATGGTACCAGCCATAATCATTCTATATATTTGAACGATAATTCGGAATGGTACACTGGCTAGTAAACAGGGTCTGCCTAGTTGATTCCAGTCGAAGGAGACAACTAGGTTGCTTGGAGGTGGGACCGAATAGACGGCCAGGTATGGCTCTGACGAACTTCCTTCCTGCGGTAAAGGAATGGGTAGATTGCCCCCATGTTTGTCGGAGTCTGTGTTGATGAAGAGAATTTGGACGGTGTCATCCTTGTTCTCTTCAGTGATCGTATCATCCGAAGATAAAACCTCTGAAGGCAAGACCGGGTCAACTGCCGCCTCGACCTTTTGACTTTCGTCTGGTCTGGATTCAGATGGTTTATCTTCAATGATAGGCGTTTCAATCGACCACTTGAGCGGGCCAGCTAGATTCTCAACTAGTGAAGGACTCGGCAAGAGTTTTTTATATCCATGAGGAAGTCGTAACGGTGAAACCGGACGATCATCCAAAACTCTTTTAGCTTCGTCTAAGAAGGGACAATGGTGGACGGCATGATTGCCTTCGCACAGTTTACAAGGAAATCTAGCTTTCCCTTTTTGTCCTGGGGCTTCACTTTCGCTAGTTGACGGTGTGCTTTCAACATGATCATCAGATGTTGATGACACCAGATTGTGCAAACGAGGAGACCAGTCCCTTAGTATCCGAGGGATGCAAGGACAATCTCTGTGAAAGTGGTCTCCTTTGCAAATGACACATGGCGATTTAGGCCTGGTCGGTGCAGTGTGTGGATTTTCATTAGACGACACTCGTTTCCCCCCATTCGCCTTTGGCTCCTTCTTCTTCTTCTCTTTCTTCTTCTTTTCCTTCTTCTCCTTAGGAACTTGACTTTTGGCTTTGCCAGCCCCATCAAGCGAAGAGGAAGGAGGAGAGGAAGAATTAGAGGAAGTAGAAGGTTGGTGGGCAACTCTGGACTCGTCTAATTGCTGATTCGATAGTTCAGGAATAGTGGTGTTCTGAATGACATTGGTTGAGAAGAGCCATACCGGCAAGCCAATTGTCAGTCCTGGAAGCGACAATGTGGCCATATGGGGTGCACCAACATCTCCCCAAGAGGAGAAGGGACTAGGATTTCCACCAAGGGGAATTCCTTGGTTGGTAGACTCCATTTTCTCAACCTAAGATCAACGTAGGAAAAGGGTAATGAATATTCCGTTTAAAATAAATTTTTAGACGCTTTGACACAACTTGTTTTTTTAGTTTTTAAGAGTCGAGAAAAAACAAAAGATGACTCTAGTCTCCTTCGATTTTTAATGAGCCTGAAGTGACAAGTGCTCAGATGGACCTTTTCCGTTAAGGAGTATGAAAAGGCACGAAAGGGACTACTCTGGAGATCTAGGTAGAGGGAGTACCAAACCAATTGCAAAACTGCAGAATACTTTTTACGGTACGGCAGTCAATCTTCCTGAATGCTGTGTTCGGTGCATTGCGATCAGTAGAGCGACCGACACGGCTTCCTATGGATAAAAGGTTTTAAGCCTATAGGGGTCTCCCAATATATACTCGACGGTACGTGGGAGCACAAGTCCGTACTGGCACTTATCGTCTCAAAGTGGAGGAATCACCCAACCATCAGTGAGGACAACAGTTACCAGGCTTTACGACGCCGGAATACGTCTCTAGCCTAGACCTCTAAATGTTGTGCGTTAAGTTCCAATGCGTTGTTAGATTCATTCAATTTATTTTAAGTTGATATTTCTTATGAAGTTTTCCTTTTGGGTTCACCACGAGATGTAGATGTAATTCCTAAAATGCAATCTAAAGATGATAAGCAAGCCTTTATCTCTTTTCAGCAATGAAAATCCTAGCTACAAGGGGAAAAGAAAGACACAATCTTTTCACAAAGAGCAAAGAGCACACTGTAAATGCACTTTCCTAAATCAAGCCAAACAGACTGTCAATATGCAAATGCACATGTGCATGTATTTGTTTTTCACTTTCTTAATATTGATGCCTAAAAAGAAAGTTGATGTACAAATCTGAATTTGCTTTCAAGTGACCAACACAAACAAGCTTCTTTTCGAAATCAAAAGGTAGAGATGATTACGACACTTTATGATTTTGAAATAAATACTCGTTTCGACACTAGAAAGTTACAAATTCAAACCGAAGGCAAAAGTAAAAGCATAATTGATTGTCAACAGCAAATAAATTTTCTCCTATGATCAAAATCGACACTTGCGACAGATCTAAATCAAAGGATGACAGTATGACTATTCTACTTTTGCAATGGAAAACTGTAAATGACGCCACAAACACACAAAAACATCTACAATCTTTTTGTACAAAGGAGGCGGAATTACAGAAAAGAAAAGGGGTTTTTAAACAGACACATACACTAATCACAGGCTGCAAAAATCAGAGACAAAACTGAAAAAATGAAGCAAAGAACCTCAGTTGCACAGGGCTAGGCTGATCAGCGCACCTGTTACACAGAGAAACTGCATTTCAGCGCAGGTAGCCCTCTCGAGAAGTGCGCTGAAATGCAGAACCTCTTCACAGATCCTACGCTGGGGCAGAAATGAGAATTCTATCCGGGTTCTGGGTCACGGTTTGCAGTTTAATCTATGGTTTTTGGCCGAGTAAAAGCAATCAGTAAAGAACAATCAGAGGGTAAATTTAAAGAAGGTGTAAGAGCTATCACAAAGGGCAATCAGATAATTTGTGAATCAGCTATTCAGATCATAAACAGATCCAGTGAATGGATTGAAGCAGCAGGTGTCTACTTTGCATTTGTTAATGGCAAATGTAGTTCGATTGCTACTTCTAAGTTTATGAAACAAACAACAAGAGAAACACAAACAAACTAATTAGATACGATCCCCAGTGGAGTCACCATTTTGTTAACGGGAAAAGTGTCCATTCAGAACGATCTTATCCCACTAAGGTGTGACAGTGACCTTAGAAACAAACAGAGAAAACTACTTTCGTATTCTTCTTTATGAACTATAAACGAAGAGGAATAGGATGAACCAACCTGTGTCTTGCGCTAGTCCTTTGATCCAATCTCTCTCCTCTTTGACAGCTTCCAGCTACCTGCTCCCTTACTTGCCCAGCTTCACCAAGTTCCTGTAAGATCACAGAAGAAGAAAACTACACAAAGACATGGATTTATATTCATATATAGCTTAGGATCAGATTTAAGCTAAACATACAAATGTAACAAACATCAATGATACACAAGCATGTAGGAGAAACTCAAATAGTTTTATTGATATAACAAGAAGATCCAGGAGGAGTTACAACCGATGATTCCTGATCCATCATCAACCTCCCAGCAAAGAAGCCCCTCTTCACCTCCAACAAAGCATAAATCACCCAATACTCTGATATCTATCTCAAAACCAACAACAATTCTCTGCAATGTACAAAATTCCAGCCTCTGGATCTCTGGGATGAGGGATCCATATATAGATGTATGCAAAGAGGATGAGTCAGCTTATGATTTGACTAGTGTCTTCTCTCTGTCAGTTCTTGCTTCCACTTGGAGACTGAGAGCCTCTTACTCATCCTTGGTCGAACTCAGTGAGGCAAGTGTCATTGGAGAAGATTCTGGAAGCTTCCATTGTCTTTCCACCTCGCGGAATGGCACTGCCATTTGTCATTTCCCGCTCAACGCACCCTGGTAGTGCATTTAGGTGCGTTGCAACGCACCTAGCTAGTGTATTTGGGTGCTATGCAACGCAGCTAGCCAGTGGAGCAGCTGAAATGATCCTGATTTGACTGATTCTGAGCAGTTTCTGGTGGAGAACTTCTGGGAGAAGCTGTAATTTATTGACCTTGTTCCTTTAGGGGTCGGAACAACACTTTTAGGGACTTAGGATCCATTGGTTTATGGACATTTCATGCTTAGAGCTGTAAGGCACAAAAATGTCTATAACACTTGGGTGGAAGGTGAGAGTGATTAAACGAAGATATTAAATTAACACCAAAAGAGAGTTACTATGATTGTCAACTACCTAACACGTCGGCTCATCAATATGTGAGCTGGAGTTACCGACGTAGCCAGAAACGCCACTTTGAAAATGTCTGTATGGACTTTGCACCATGTAACCGGATGCGGAAAATGGAGGAACCCAAATAGACATGACTAAGACAGGAAAATTATTTTATATATATTATACACTGAGTGGGTATTTATCGAATATGAAATTTAATTCCTTAAAATTTGAGTAAATTTATTGGGAAATAATTTTAAAAATACTATTTCTTTTTATTTATTATTTAAAATATGTATTTCTATGGTTAATATCACTTTTCTTAATTTTATTATTTTTTTAAAATTGATTTTGATATTACATGATTTTTTTAGGTTCATCTATTTTGAAAGATTTATGGATGGTGCCATTAAGGTTACTAATATAATATGATAACTAATCAACTCTCAAAATTTATTTTTAATGAGAATGGAAAAATTGAGAAAACCAAAGACATTATAACTATTATTTCCTCTATATAATTGTGTCTTAATAAGATATTATAATCTAATAAAACATCAATTACTTTAACCTTGATTGAGATGATTTTAACCCCTACCTCAATTGAGAATGAAGGAATGATCCAATAGGATTAAAAGAATGGCCATTTAATGGTCTCAACATTGTGGTCAAAGGCTCTATTTCTTTTTATTTATTATTTAAAAGTATGTATTTTTATGGTTAACATCATTTTTCTGAATTTTATTATTTTTTTAAAGTTGATTTTGATATTACATTTTTAGGTTCATCTATTTTGAAAGATTTATTGATGGTGCTATTAAGGTTACTAATATGATCACTAATCAACTCTCAAAATCTATTCTTAATGAGAGAATGGAATAATTGATAAAACCAAAGACACTACAACCATTATTTCATCCATATAATTGTGTCCTAATAAGAGATTATAATCTAATAAAACATCAATTACTTTAACCTTGATTGAGATGATGTTAACTCATAGCTCAATTGAGAATGAAGGAATGATCCCATGGGATTAAAAGAATGGTCATTTAATGGTCTCAACATTGTGGTCAAAGGCTCTATCTCTCAAGAACCAAAGTCTCTCCAACATGAAAAGGTTATAACACAAGTGGAATCCCCTTTTCCACCATAGTCTTGAAAATGATTGTTCCTAAGAAAATATCTAGATCTAAAACACAACATGGTGGAGAAGTCTATGCTTGGATTGATCCAAGTTGAATGCTATTAAGCAAGTGTTAGAAGGGTGGAAGCTATCACTAGAGATTAATAATCCCATTTCACTGCATAATGAAGCTAGGAAAGATTTGCAAAACAAAGATAGTGCAAGGTGCATGTGCTATATCATCAACAACGTTGTAGTTTTGAGAGACTTGGACATTAGTGTTTCATGCAAGCCTTCTAAAAAATCCATTTGTGGGATGAGTCATCGTGTCAATTGTTCACATTTATATCTATTTAGGGAAATAATATTGTGATGCACATTCCTTTTTATCTTAAAATCCTTACTTGGGAACATGATAATTACAAGCCCTACTCTAGACAATGATGTCATTCTCATAAGTGTAAAATTTTGCATTTAGAGCATTTTTCTCAAGGGGATGTGTGCCCTAATTGTCCCCTATGAAGGTGTAGGGTTTTTATTTACAACAACCATTTGTTAACTTTCAAGAATAAAGGATTAGTAAAGATTGCAAGTTGATATTATGTATCATACTACACTTCCATATTGGGTCTTTAATGAGTTAAGTTATTTTCCTTACCAAACTTGTGAGGAAATTTAACTTCCTTGTTCTCATTTTTACCCCTACCAAACTAATTAATATCATTATTTGTTGTAGGTCCCTACTTAGGATTTTTGTTCTTTTCTTTCTTCTTTCCCTTCGGGTGTTGTCTACACTTAAGCTTAGAGGTCTGAATAAGGATGAATTATAGGTATTTTGCATGAATTTAGGAATTTTTAGTTCTTTTTAAAATTGCACATGCATTTGAATATAGGAACATCTATCACATTTGGTTCATTAGTTTGGTGATCTTTGACATTTCCTACAAAACTAGTCACACCATTGACTTGAGACCCTTGTTTTGGGTTGGTATGGTTTTTCTAAACACTTGATGCATCTAAAAAAATATCATATAAAATCATACGTTATGAATATAACAAATATAACTATTATTCTTTCATTATTACCTCTTCCATTATTGTTGCTTCTAACAGGGAGATATCTTTGGAAATAGAAGGAATTAAAGATTTCACAAACTAATCAACCAAGAATTGATCAAGGATACATATTTTAATCATTTTTTTCTCCTCCTAATCCGGTTGGATATTGGTGGCCACCCACCTATTCCACCAAGACATCTAGTTGGTTTCATCCATTCTTTGATTATAGCATCATTTACTACTTTTAGCAATTTTTTGGGTCGCGAAATTTCGGAGATGTTTTGACCCCCTAAACAACATGTTTTTTAGGTCCATAGTAGGCCTGCATCCATTGGAAAGGCTTGTGGAAAATTATGTAGTACTCGGAGACGAAGAGATATTTCCAATGAGGTATCGTACGCACCAAACGGAGATCATATGACCAAGTTACCACTTGAGGAAGTTGGCTATTGAACTAAACGCAACGACACCAGAAAACTTTTGGGGTTCCATCTCTTGGGGCTAGGGTTTTCATTTTTTAGGGTTTTCCCTTATTGCTAAAGGCCCTTGAGCCTCATTGTACCATAGCTCAGAGGCATGTAGCCGCCACATCTCTTCTCAAAGATAAGCCACCACGCTTGAGCTAGTTTATTTCCATTTTGTATGTAAGCATATTTCTGTTCTTTGATATTAATGAAATGAAGTTTTATTTTTTTTGCATCTGGATGTTTATGTTTGTATCTGTATTATGTTGCGTTCATACATAAATCTGGATCATTGGTATTAGAGCGACCTTCTCTTTCTTTGTTTTTATTTGCATGTCCCCAATGAGGTTAGGATATAAGGAGTTAGGGGTCGAACTAGTTGAACCTTCACAAAACTAGCCTCACAAACCTCGACAGCCTCCCATGGAAAAAGAAAAGAAAGATGAGGGAGCAGGAGATCCTTTCAAAATATTTCTTGAGGAAGCCCTCGAGTAATAGAGGAATGTGATGATGGATAACTTCACCTAGATCCTTCGGCGGCTACCCACATGCACACATCTTCATCCAGCAGCGACTCTAGAGGCACCACTCCCTTTAAGGCATAAGTCAACTTTTAAATTCCCATATTTGAAGGTCAGATAGACGCAGGTGTCGTAGATAGATGGTTAAATCTATTGGAAGGATATTTTTCGTTTCATGACTTTTCCAATTTGGAAAAGATTACTTTTGCACTCCTCAAAGTCACCCCCAATGTCAAGGACTAATGGGAAACATACTATGAACAAAAGGACAAGATTGAAATCCCATTGTTTTCAGCCGCACCCACTTCAAATTCTTTCTAAGACGTCATAAAGGAACAATATTACCCTTTCAGGAGCTATGAAGATAAATACATAAAGTGTATCACGTTGCAGCGAGGACGGGACCAAGATGTGTCAGAGTTCACAAATAATTTTCATACCCTTCGCACGAAGTTGGATATCAACGATTCTCAGTGGAATTTGGTAATCAAGAACCGCAACTGTCTACACAAGTACATCCAGGCAAGATGGATTTCCTGGACATCTCCTCGCTTGGTACCACCTATCGATATTCTATCAAGATTGAGCATAAAATTAAGAAGAAGAATCAAGACTTTGGATCTGGGAATCTGAAGCAAGGGAAAGGCGCCCCCAAACCACATAATAAAGGAAAATAATCTATTGCTAATTGTAATTTACTAAAACAATAGGCTTGAGTCTACTCTACTCATCAGCGGAAACAATTAAACGATTATGAAATCATGAAACATACAAGAGAAATAATTTAGTCAACACATTACACAATGATTTCCTGGGGAAAACCACGACTAAAAACCCCTTCTATCTATATATTGCATTAGTCAAAAAATGTGAGAAGATTGCAATGCTTTTCTCAAGCCCGAGCAACCTCTACACTATCTCTATCTGTTTCACAACTTCCTATACATGCTCAGGTCAATACTTAACCAGTTTCTTGCTTGCCCAAGTCCCTAATTCCTTGTAATATTTCCTTGGGAATTAGCCCCCTATTAATTAGGGAAATTCCTCAATTGGAATTGCGTAATCATCTAGGCATTCTTTTGGCTGCATGCACAACCTGTACAATTCATATGATTATACAACTTATAGTACATTATCCCTAAACTCCAATCACAACTGGGTAACTCTCATATCTGACATGCATGAGTTAGTAATGATTGAATAATCAATTAAATGGTTGATCACTATAGGCAACGCCACACTACTAGACCTCCCATTATTTCCTCCAACAGTTGGAACTAGTTTAAGTAACTTTAACTTAGTTAAAGAAAATTAATTAATTACAACTCAAAATGAACTCAACCAGGACTACTATAATGTAGGAGACACTCTACGTGACTCAAGTTAGAACTTCAACTGGAATCAAATCAGCCAACTAAGTCAAATTAACTTAGTTAACTAATACAAGTTGTCATGTAATGTGGAATTACAATTTTATTCCTAATTTAATTTTAGGACAAAATTAAATTAGGATTTTCTTGTTGCATTTTTAACACTCCCTCTCAACAAGAAAGGGATTATATGCTACCCCGGTCTTGTCTCTATGAAACTCGAATTTGCATCTTTACAATGCCATCATCAAAATGTCTTCTAGAAACATGATTCTCCTCTGCATACAATCTCGTAGATGGTGATATTGAATGTCGATATGCCTGGACCGTTCATGAAAAACTAGATTCTCAGTGAGTTTGATACACCTTTGATTGACATAGTAAATCACTGTAGGATAGCTCTATTGACCAAATAACCTAAAAAGGATCTTCCTCATCCATATAGCCTCACAAGTTGCTTGACTAGTAGCCATGTACTCTGCTTATTTCAAACTGAGTGAAACTAATATTTGCTTCTTGTTTTACCAAGAAACTGTTGTTGAACCAATGCTGAAGTTTCCCCCTCATGTGCTCTTCTTTTCGGATGGACTCCCTGCCCAATCTACATTTTTGAATCTTTTAAGCTTCACTCTCTCTATCTGTCTGTACCAAAGACCAAACTATGTGGTGCCTCTACGGTATCTCAAAACATGTTTAGCTACTTTCCAATAGAGTTTTGTTATCTTAACCATTTCTTGACTAAGTTGTTTAACTGCAAAACATATGTCCGATCGTGTGTTCACCAAATACATAAGTGAACCCATAAGCTTCCTATAAATAGTATCCTCCACTACATCACCTAAAGTAGCATCTTTCTTCCTCCAAGTCCCTATTAGAGGAGTATCCATAGGTTTGCTTCTCTCCATGTGGAAACTCTTCAGTTCCTGTTGGCATACTTCCCTTGAGATACAAATAGTTCCTCATCTCCTTGCCATACTTCTATACCAAGGAAATAATGCATGACCGGAAGGTCCTTCATATTGAATTCTCTTGCAAGATCATCTTTGCAATATTTCACCAGCTTCTCATCACCTACTAGAATTAAATCATCAACATATAATACTATAATCAAGAATTTACCTTCAACAACAATATGGTAAAGGTTTTCATCTTCTTCAATTTTGGTGAAGCCTAACCTGGTGAAATAGTTGTCAATCCTGGTGTACCAAGCACAAGGTACTTGTTTCGATCCATACAACAATCGCTTCAGTATGCACACATGCAACACTCTATTGGAGGTCTCAAATCCTTTTTCCTGCTCAATGTACACCACTTCCTCAATCACACCATTGAGGAATGTTGTCTTCACATCCATCTGATGTATCGTGCATTGCATCTACACTGAAAGTGCTAGAATAGCTCTGATTGAAGAGTACATTGATACTGGAGCAAATGTCTCCTCCTAATCAATTCCCCCCACCTGAGAGAACCCACTGGCCACAAATCTAGCCATGTGTTTCTCCACACTCCAATCTGTTTCTTGCTTTACCTTGTAAATCCATATGGAACTCACCACTCACTTGTCTGATGGCCTTGGGACCACTTCCCAAACACTATTTTTGATAATGGATTCATACTCATCAACCATCCATCAAACCATACTGGTTGTTTCACTTCTTCCTTGAATGAATATGGCTCAATCTCTACATTGTCGCTCATCAGATCCATGTAGCTAGTGTACCGATCCGGTGACCTCCTCTGTGTACGTTGTGATGTGGATTCTCCCACATTCTCTCCAACATCATGCATCAATTTGTCAGCCTCTTTGGTGCACTTCCTTCGATCTATGGAAATCTCTGCATGAGTGGGTGCTTCCACTCTCTGCTCCCCTGCATGTGGCTACTCCACATCATCCTAAGGTTCTTCCTTTGGAGCTAAAATTTCCTCATCTTCATGAATATGAAGCTCCCTCTCAAGGGAACATCTCATGGCCTTCTATTCATCAAGCTTCACATTTCTACGAACCACTGTCATCCTTTGAGATGGAAGTTACACCCGATAGTTGTGAGGTGTTTTAGTGTACCCCACAAATATTCCCAACTCAGTTGTTGGTTCTAGATCTTTCCTTTCACCCTTGGTAACATGACAGTAAACTAATGAACCAAAGATCCTAAAGTTTTCCACATATGTTTTCTTACTTGAAATGATTCTTCTGGTGTACTCATCCTGAGAATCTGATGAGGACTCTTGTTCTGCACATACATAGCTGTGTTGCATGCTTTAGCCCAGAAGTGCAACGGTAGGCCCTAATCATGTAACATCGCTTGTGCAGCTCCCACAAGACTTTTGTTATTCCTTTCAACCAATCCATTCTACTATGGGTTATGGGGTGATATTAACTACCGTAGAATTCCTTATGATGCACATACGTTCTTGAATTCATTTGACACATATTCTCCACTGTTTTCACTCCTTAGAGATTTCACTTTCTTGCTAGTGTCTTTCTCAAAAAGTTCTTTAAATTCACAAAATTTAGCAAACATTTGATCTTTCGTTTACATGAAGAAAATAGAGCACTTACGAGAGAAATAACCTACAAATATTACATAATATCTATGTTTGGCCAAGGAGGTTGTTAAGAATGGTCCACACACATCTGAGTGAACTCTTTTAAGGATCGCTTGCGCTCGACTTTCCTTATAAGGTGGATTTAGTGTACTTCCCCAATGTAAACCCTTTGCATGTATATCTTGGCTCTAGTGTACCCTCGGGACGTCTTGTAGAAATTTATTCCTTGATCTTCAAAGTTCCATGGTGAAAGTGACCCAATCTTCTATGCCACAACTCACGGATGTATCATCTCTGCACCTTCTCTGATTTTGTCCTCAAAGCAACACAATATTCTACATCCAATTTTTAGAGGTTCTTTACTCGAACCACGTTCTACTTCACTTATCTTGAGGCTATGTGATGAAGGAAATACTTTCCTTTGCTAAATATCACATCGTAGCAATGGTCCTCTAACATAGAAACTGAAACCAAATTCTTCTTCAGACCCGAAACATACATGACATATTTTAGTGTGAGAGGAGAACTAGACTCCCTATGAAAAGTAACAGTACTGATGTGAGTCATGCTATACCTTCCATCATCTCCCATTTTGATGTGCATCTAGAGGTCCTTATCCTCCAAGTCACTGAAGAATTATTTGTTGTCGGTCATATGGAATGAGCCTCCACTATTGAGATACCACACACTACCCATCACCAATGTCACCATGCAAGCGATGAGGGTGAAATCCAACTCGAATTGTGAAGCAATAGCTTCACCTGCCACTCTTCCTAAGGCCTTCTTGCCAACCTTCTTGTGCGGACACTTCATGGCATAGTGTCCCAAATCATGGCAGTGAAAAAAATTATTCTTCAATAAGTCCTTCTTCTTGTTTCCCTAACTATAATCTGATTTGGAATAGGATGGCTTACCTTTCTCTTTCTTTTCCTTTCCAACTAAGGCACAGTTCTCCTCATCATCATGCTTGGATGAGGATCCATCTCTTATGTTTCACCAAATCTCTCATTGCACCAAGTTGGACCACAAATGATCCCACACTGGTAGTTTCTCCCTCCCATTTTCTGAATCCTGGTAGTTTTTCCATCTCTTGGGAAGGCCTAGAAGTGTTAGGCTAACGAGATCACCTTTATCAACTGTAACACCAACACTTCCAAGCTCATCTCGACATTGGGTGAACCTGGTCAAGTACTTTAGTATTGTGTCACCCTTATCAATCTTTATTTTTCTGAGCTTTTCCTTCAATTCCACCTTCCTGTGGCCACTACGTTTTTGAAACAGGTTTGTCAATCCCTTCCACATTGCATATGGAGTCTCCTTAACGTGGAGATTCAAGACAATGTGATTTTGAAATACTTATGGGATAATCCTTCTTGTCCTTGCAACACATTTTCTCCACTCTGCCAGATCTTTAGCATCAGTTGCTAGAGGCTTAGGAATATCTTTGTCTATAAATTCCTCAAGCTCCTTGTCTTCGAACACTTCGTCCACCTTGTCCTTTTAAGCAATATAGTTCAAACTACCTTCAAGGGTAGATTCGAGTCTCAATCCATAGAACGACATCCTGCTGACTCTGAAGTATAATGTTTCAAATTCGATTTCACCTGAAAATGAAAAACTTGTATTCTCCTCTTTTAGAGTGATTTCAACTCTAATACCATGAAGAAATTCTTTGTAGATTCAAACTGCTAATTGTCATTTACTAAAACAATATACTAAGGAATATACTCTACTCATCAGTAGAAACAATTAAACGATCGTGAAATCAAAAAGCATACAACAAAAAGAATTCAATAAATACATTACACAATGATTTCCAAGGGAAAACAAAAACTAAAAACCGCTTCTATCTATATATTGCATATTCAAAAAATGTGAGAAGATTACAATGCTTTTCTCAATCCCGAGCAACCTTAGCATTATCGCTATCTGTTTCAAAAGTTCCTATACAATCCTAGACCATATTTAACAAATTCTCTACTTGCCCAAGTCCTTATTTACTTGCTTTGTTTCCTTGGGAATTATCCCCCTATTAATTAGGGAAATTCTTCAATTGGAATTGCTCAATCCTCATAAGCCTTCCTTTGACTTCATGCACCACCTATATAATTCGAATGATTATACAACTGATAGTACATTGTCCCTAAACTCCAATATCAACTAGGTAACTCTTAGATATGATATGCATGAGTTATTTATGAGTGAATCATCAGTTAAATAGCTGATCACTACATGCAACATCACATTACTAGACCTCCCACTAGTTCCTCTAACAGTTGGAACTAGTTTAAATTACTTTAACTCACTTAAGCTGAATTAATTAATTACAACTCAAAATAAACTCAACTAGGGCTCCTATAATGTAGGAGACACTCTACATGACTCAAATTAGACCCTCAACTCGAATTAACTAAGCCAACTAATTCCAATTAAGTTAGTTAACTAATACAAGTTGTCATGTGATGTGGAATTACAATTTTATTCCTAATTTAATTAAAAGACAAAATTAAATTAGAATTTTCTTGTTTTGTTTTCCACATGACCTAGGACAACCCGCTGATGCTACAAGAAAAGAACAACATGATGACGACAAAGAAGGACACAGGAAAATGGTGTGAGTTCCATAAGAGCAACACTCACAACACAGCTAAGTTTGGAGCCAAGAAGTCACTAGTGGCCGAGCTAAAAGCTTCTAAATCAGATGCATGTTTCGACGCTAAGTCAGAACCCAATAGGGGAAACAACAAAGGGAAGCATAATATTGATGTGGAGAACAGTGCCACCGTTGCCACCACCAAAATCCAAAATACTGAGCCCGGAGATCCATAGGAAGGGGAGCGGCTCTTCCCCTCACAGATGTGGGTGAAGGGTTCTCCGCTGTAATTCATTGTCGACAATGGAAGCCAAAATAACCCATTTTAGAAGAGATTGTGAAGCGGTTGGGCCTGCCGAAAACACCACACCCACATTCGTACACCATCAAGTGGCTTCACCAAGGACGAGATATCTAGGTTAGCCAGTAGTGTCACATTTCCTACACCATCAAGCACTTCATAGATGAGGTACTTTGTGATGTTACTCCTCTTGAAGTGTGTGATGTATTATTAGGCCAACCATACTTGTGGAAGCATCATGTTATGTATGAGTCTAGGCCTCATGCTATTATTATTTATTTGGGAAATAAGTTATACATGATAATGGAGGTAGCACTGCCTACCACCATCTCTTTGATCTCTGCGAATCAATGCAATAAGATCATTTCTGAGACCAGCAAATTTATCTTTCTTATGATTCGCCCTCAAGGAAAGAATAAGATTGTGGCCACATCTTCCGCCACTAGACATGGATCCTCCACATGGAAGCAACAAATGGACAAGGTCATGGACACGGGGGCTTCACTCAATGAACCTCTGACATATCATGTGCGTTCGTGGCATATTAAACAATACCTTTAACTTGACTACATATTGGAAAATACCTCTAAACATCACATTATTTAACCCCCTACTAATACAAACCCAATACACCTTCCTAGTTTAAAAACCCCTACTTTCACTAGATATTGTAGGTATCCATTTTTTCATTAACATTTCTTATACCCATTTATATTTTTTCATTAACTTTGGACTCCATTTTTTATAACTACTAATATAAAAACCCTCTCCCCTCTATATATCCCCCAATATATTATGTCATTTTTTCCTCAATAAATATCCTGCAATATGAACCCACATGGTATGGTATTGCTCCCCAAGTGAAGGCCCTATGGTCATGGAGGAGTACAAGGACGTCTTCACCTCACCCACGGGGGTACCTCCACACTGTCAGGTCAAACATTCCATCAATATGACCCTGGGGTGGCATTACACAATGAGATGATATATCGACTCTCTTTTATATAGAACGATGAAATGCAGAGTCAAATTGAGGATCTGTTTTAGAAATGGCAGATTAGGCCAACTCCATCACCCCATGGGAGCCCGATCATATTGGTACAAAAGAAGGATGGGACTTGGGGACTTTATACTAACTATCAAGCGATGCATAAGATCACTATCGAGAATAGGTATCCAATCCCATAGATTGATGACCTTCTGGACCAGCTCAAGGGGGCCAAATATTTCTTCAATATTGAACTGAAGTTTGGTTATCACCAGCTAGCAATTAAACCCTCTATTGTGTGGAACACTAACTTCAAATCCAAGGAGAACCTTTTCGAATGGTTGATCATGCCTTTTAGGTTGACAAATTCCCTCACAACCTTCATGAGGCTAATAGACAACATCTTGTGTCCCTTCACCAGCTCCTTCATCGTAGTGTATTTGGAAGACATCCTAATCTTCATTCAGAGTTGGAATGAGAACCTCCACCATATTCAACAAGTCCTCCAAACCCTGCGACAACCTAAATTGTGTGCCAATTTGGAGAAATGCAATTTTGGTATGACCCAGGTTCAATATCTAGGGTACATAATTGATGAGTGGGGTGTGCATGTCGACCCAACCAAGATACAAGTTATTTGGGATTGGCCGGCCGCAACCACTCTAATATAGCTCCGCAGATTTCTAGGTCTTTCCAATTTCTACTGTAGGTTCATGTTGGGGTTCTGTCATATCACGTGGCCTTTCAATCAAGTCACCATGGGTGGAGAGAAAAAAAGGTTTTTTGGTTTGAATCCCAACAAAAGACGTTTTCCAAAATCATTAGGGGAATTTTGAGATCTAAAACGGGTCTCCTAAGGAAAGTATAAAATAATATTCGAAATAATAAAATAAGATTAGATTTCATCATTAACTTTTACAGGGAAAAAGAAAAACTACTTTTTCAACTCGTATTTTTAACTTATCTCCCTATGGGTTTAATCAAATTTTGAGAAGCAATACTTGTTGGATGAAAATTTTGATTCCTCGTCTAAGGAGTACCCATGTTGCATACTTTCGATGAACCCTTCTACATGAAAAATGATAAATACATGAAAAATGTGATTGCAATCACACTTTTTCATGTATTTCTCATTTTTCATGTAGTAGGGTCCATCAAAAGGATGCAACATGGGTACTCCTTGCATGAGGAATCAAATTTTGCATCCAACGAGTAGTCCCACTCGAACTTTGAGTAAAACTTTAGGGAGATAAGTTGAAAATACGAGTTCAAAAAGTAGTTTTATTATTTTATTTTTTTTAACTTTTTACTTTTTTACTCCAAAAATGTTGAATCATCACCCATGGCTGACATCATCATCTTGAATCTTATTGGTTCTTATAAATTTTATTTCGTTTGTACATTTTTCTTAGGAGGCCCATTTTAGACCTCAAAATTCCCTTCATGAAAGCATCACCTCTACTCTGCACCAATTCTCAGATTACTAGAATGTCATCAACCATTTATGATTGAGACAGATGCCTACAATTATGTTATTGGTGCAATTCTTACTCAATAGGGACATCTAGTGGCATATCATAGTGAGACACTTTCACACACAATATGAAAGTATCCCACCTATGATAAAGAGATGTAGTCCATTATGTAGGCCTGTTGGTAATGGAAGCATTACATTATGGGGAAGGAAGAAGTCATCCACACATACCACTAGCACCTACAGTTCATACAGATACAAGGAAAGTTTCATAATTATTGCCATCATAAATGGTCCGCATACCTGCAACAATTCCATTTGAAAATTAAGTACAAGAAGGGAAACACCAATAATGTTGCAGAATTCCTCAGCAGGCCGCCGATCATGGCGTTGACCACTATGCTCGACTCTTGTGGACATGAGACTTCAAGGTTGCCACATATTTATAACAGCAATCCAAAATTCAGAAAAAAACATACCATATTCTCCTAGAAGGAAAGAAAGTTCATGATTTTCACCTCTAGGGTGCACAGTTATGTAACCTCAGACACCTTTGTGTTCCTTCAAGCGAGCATGACAAGACAATTTGGGACGTGCACTACATTTGGGTTTCTAGACATTTCAGAGTAGAGCAAATAGTGACAGTGTTGTAGAAGTATTTTTATTGTTTGAACCTTCAACATGATGTTGGGAAGTACATAAGATGCTACACTACCTGCGTCATTCCCAAAACGACTATCAAGAACCAAGGCCTATATACTTCTCTACCTACTTCTAGTTGGTCTTGGGAATCCATCTCCATGGATTACATGTCGGGCCTTCCTTCTACTAAGCATGGCAACGACTGCATTTTCGTGGCCGTCGAAAAATTCTCTAAGATGGCCATTTTGGCGGCCTACATGAAGAGTATAACAACAAAAGCCACTACTAATCTCTTCTTTGAATGAGTGTGGGTACACTTTGGGATCCCACAGTCCATTATCTCATATTGAGACAACAGGTTCCTATGTACATTTTGGTTAAGTGTCTAGTCGATGTTGGATACCAAGCTCATTAAAACCACGACCTTCCACCCCCAAAATGATGGCCAAACAGAGGTCGTCAATGGGATGATCATGCATATTCCGTGCATGTACAACTCGAAGCATCCATGCACATGGGATGAAATCCTCCCCTGTGTTCAACACAATTACAACAGATATCTCCATAGCCCAAATGGCTACAAACTCTTTTAGGTGGGACTGGGATTCCAACAACTATGTCCCATTGATGTGGTCATACCATTTGTAGTTACTCAAGTGGATTTAGCTCATGTCTAGGGCGAAGATAACAAGGCTAACAACTCCATTGAGCACATTCAGCACACCCGCCAGCAGGTCCATGACATATTGGACAAAGCCAATGCTAAGTACAAACAACATCATGATCAACACGGGTTGCCACACAAGTTCTAGGTGGGTGACAAAGTTTGGTTACATCTATAGAATATGTGCCTCACTAGGCCCCAACGAAAACTTCACCCACTCTAATATGGGTTGTACACCATCACCAAGTCTATAATGTAAAATTCATTTGAGCTCATCATTCTATCGTTCCTTGTTCTACACCTAGTATTCACTGTGGACCGGTTGCAACCATACTTTCCCCATTGTTAGACACATCTGATGTTGTTGAGCAGATGACACCAACAGAGCTCAACTGCAGCTGCATATAATAGGACACAACTAACAAGATCATGGAAACACAGATCAATAACACTCGCTAGTAGATGATCCAGCTATATTGCATTGTCAAAGTGGGTCAACTCATTCTTGAGGGAAAGTGGTTCACCAAGGACGAGGTTCAATAGAAATTTTCTCACCTCATGGAGGCTGTACATGCAATGGGGACCATTTCTTCCCAAGGGGGGAGGACTGATCCAGGTGGATATTGGTGGCCACCCACCTTTTCCACCTAGACCTCTAGTCAATTTCATCTATTTCCTTGATTATAGCAACATCTAATATTTTTAGTAAATTTTTTGGGTCCTAAACTTCCAAAGTTGTTTTGACCCCCTAAATGACGTTTTTTTGAGGTCCGCGGTAGACTTGCAAACATAGGAAAGGGCCTTTGGCAAATCCTATAGTACTCAGAGAGATATTTCCAATGAGGTAACATATGCGCCAAACGAATATCATATGACCAAGTTATGACCTCGAGAAGTTGGTTACCTAACTAACCTCAATAGGGGCCCACAAACTCTTGGCATTCCATCTCTTAGGGTTAGGGTTTTGGTTGTTTAGGGTTTTTCCTTATTGTTCAATAACAAAAATGCCCTTGATCCTTATTGTAACACAATTTAAAGACATGTAGTCAGCACATCTCTTATGAGATATACGCTACCATTGATCGAGCCAGTTTGTTTCCATTTTGTATGTAAGAATATTTTAGTTCTTTGATATTAATGAAATAAAGTTTTATTTTTTCCTGCATCTTGGTGTTTATGTTTGTATATGTTTTTGTTTCATTCTTGTATAAGACTGTATCACCTCCTCTACTCATGCTTGTAATTAGAGATGTGGGTGGATTTACTTTGTTGAAGTTTTGTTAATATCTCTATCCCCATCTCATAATTGATCAATTGCTATAAATTTGCTAAGAGAACCATTGTGAAGGATGAAAATTTATTGTGAAAGGCATTTGGTAACTCAATGTACCTCTTTTTTGTGATCCTTTTTAGGGTTCATTGGAGGATTCTTAATCTACTACTATCATCCATCAAGGAGTTTGTGAAACACCAAAGATGGAAAGTCATAATGTGATTCAATGGAAATTCTCTAGATTTACCTTCAAACTTATGAATGTTAGAAGGAAATTTGGCTTTGATAGGAGGGGAATTAGATATTTTATGAATCAGCTCATTATTTAAATAAATATATCATATCCACTAACCATGGTAGCTTAATAGTGGCAATGGACCCAAGATTTCTAGAGAACTAGCTTTGGTTCATGTTACCCCTCATAAAATTGTTCCCTAGTATGTTTCCAAAATTAAGGGGGAACATTCACTACATTTGATAGTTGTCATGGGAAAGGTAAAATCTACTAAAATGGTTCTCCCTACTAGAAATTATTTTTCTCCCTATGAGAATTCTAGAAGAGGAGATGGATTTTTCCTAGCTGATGGTAAAAATCCATGTCCGCCCTAAAAAATAAGTTTGTAAACAAGGTAATGTTACTCACAATCATAATGCCAAAAGGACCTTGGGAACCTAAGCTCACTTTTGGGATTCTCTGTGCAATTCTAGAGAGAAAGGTTGACTATCAGACTACTCTATGCAATTTTGAAGAGAAAGGCTCACTATAAGGATGCTCTGCGCAATTCTTGAGAGCAAGGCAACTGTTGGGCTACTCTGTGGAATTCCTAAGAGAAAGGAAAGTTTCCCTCTAGAACTGGGCAGTCTATCAAGGCAACGCAAGAACCAGATACAAACCAAGTCCAGTGGGTCAGCTTGTGGTTACTTAGTAAAGAAAGTAAGCGAACACAAGCTACAAAGAGAAAAATAAACTTCAATGAAAACACAAGTACCTGGGCAATGCAAGACAAGCTGCTAAGATTTTGAGGAGGGAGGTTCCAAAACAAATTGAAGGAAAAATTTTGGAGGGTGGTTGTAGCCGCTACAACATGACCTTAAGGAAATGGAATCGAAGGAAGCACAACACATAGACCTTGCTCAGGTGCTTCAAGCCCCCAAGAACTAATCCACCACTCCAGGTGTCCAACCCTTGATTTACCTAACATTTAGATGAATTAAACCCAAAGTCGCTCCCATGACAAGGCATGCATTCAATATTAACCCTATATTCACTCTCACAAGCTTCCCTACTAGTGACCAGAGACCCAATTTGTTAGTGCTATGCCAGCGACTCCGCGATTGTAGCCACTTTTTCAGGGCCAGAGCCTAGGTCACTTCCTAGAATTGAACCGTCTCCTCAAATCAATAAAATAACATGGAAATGACAGTACTAAAGAAAATAATTGTTCAAGACCTTAACTGGACCCCTACAATCCATGACAAGAATTTTGCCAAACACATAGTAAATGTGCAATCTACAGGTGTAAATAACAGATCTGAGCATAGGGGTCTAATACTTATCTGAGATTCGCTATGAAGCATTCCCTCCTTATCACATTAGCTTCCATTTCATCCATTAGGTCATAGATACATTGATAATTTGATAACAAGTAAGAACACGATGAGATCCATTCATGGCTACTGTCATAAAATACATACATAACTAGCATAATAGGGACATAAATTCCAAATAAATCATATCCATATAAGCCACATATAATCCATCATAATACTCATAGAAATACCAAGAGAAATAACCTTTCATTAGTGATTCAAAATCCAACTCGAGATGGGACTTCCACATTCCACCCGACCGTAGAATGGCTGAGCCAAATCTCTCTTTAGCCATTCACCCCCGTGCCATATTACAGGAATGAATGTGGGATCTCATAGAACACATCAATAAAAAATCATCCAGGTCTTCCAAAGGCCATCCATCTCAACCCACTAAACAGTGATTCCCACCTCACGGTTGGACATCACCAAACCATCATCAGATCAATCTTTACAAAAGCCTTCTAGAGCTCTAGAGCGTTCGTTCCAACCTGGCTTCCAGGACTAGTAATTCAACCCACGGCTGTTGTCGGGCATGATAGCGTTGTCCAACCAAGGTTCCAGGACTAGTAACTCAACCCACAACTGTTTTCGAGATCTAGAGCATTTGTCTAACCAAGGCTCTAGGACTAGTAACTCAACCCACCAAGGGCTCCAAAGCATTTTTCCAACCAAGGCTACGGGACTGGTAACTCAACATAAGTTGTTCTAGGGCTCCAGAGCATTTTTCCAATCAAGGTTATGGGACTAGTAACTCAACCGAAGTCGTTACATGGCTTCTAGAGTGTTTGTCAAACCAAGGCTCTAGGAACTAATAACTCACCCCATGCTAAGGAACATGAGAACCAGGCAAAACAAAATAATGAAAATAAACCCACAATCCCCACGGCTATCCAAGAATTGGTAAGGCTAGGAAATCCACTGTCAATCGAGGGTTTCCTCCATGCCAGTGACATTTCATAACCAAGAAACTACATGCATGTGTCATGCTTGCCAAAACTAGTGAGGAAAACATACATTCAACTCGGTGCCTGCAAGAAAAATTGTTGTAGTTATTGATCCTGATTCCCTCTTGTTCTTTCCTACTCTTCCTTTTCCTTCTTGCTCCAAAAATGCAAGTATGCGACACCCTCCAAGAGTGCTCCAAGAAAACTCGATGTATCCAAGAGTATGAGAGAGAGAATAGAAGAGAGCTCCACCAAACCCTGTCAAAATCTTACCATCTGATCCTCATAAGCCTTTTTATGAATGAGGCCTCCATTTTCTTCATTTTCCATTATTTTCCTTCATTTTTCTCCTCACATGCAACCTATGACCTTTCATGTCCATTTTCTCCTAATTTTCATTATTTTCATAAATAAATGTCAATTAATGCCTCATGCCTTTCCAAAACCTTAGCCATTGCCTTTGCCAATTTCCTTAACCATAATAAACTAAATCAACACCCACTAGAATGTTTTTCTCACCATTCATCTTGGAATTCATGTCCCATCGACCATGGCCTTATATATTTGTTTACATGGATTTTTCACTAGGGTTATTCCATCCAGAATTCTGGGCTTGAAAAATGCCTTAAATCTTACAGACTCTACTGCATGTATGTTGGAAATAGTCCCTACACGAAGGCATGCACGCTTGTTGGAGCGTCCATAGCTCTCTGGACACTAGCATGCCCATAACATGGGAGAGTCCATAGGTTTAATAGCTTAAAAACTAATTGGGACCCAAGGGCATGATACCTGTGTGGTTGGGATGGCTCCTGGGAGTGTTGTTGCTGATGTGGAAGGTATTTTTGATGGGTTTCCATTGATTCCACTTCCTTAAGGATACCTAGGATGCTGAATCATTTCATATTAGCCTCTTGTCACATGTTTACCCCAGTTGGTCAGTTACTTGGGTAGATATGGGAGGAGGGTGTTACACTCACTCACATGGATTACCATTTTTAATAATTCCCTTCACACTATCGGTATCCATGTCCATCTACCCAGGCCTGGGAGTCATTTCATATGCATGTATAGAAGATCAACCTCATACTTCTCTTTGTCGCACATTTCTTACCACCCCCATTCCTGGGTTGCCATGCCTGTTTAAAGATGGATTGAACCAAATGCACCACCGCATGCTACACTTGGCCTACCATCCACCCATATTGCAGTACAACATATGTGCCATTCCATCCACCTCATCAACCCCACACCGATACCACCCAATGTGGCCTCCACCCACAAAAACAAACCCACCTGCAACATCATGCAGACCATCATTTTCTTGCGTCACCTGTTTCCATTTTTGTACATCCCAAGCAACTTTTAGTTTCTTTTGGCAAGTGTATAATTTTTTTAAGGAACATAATGCTCACCCATATTTTGTGTCAGTTAATTGGCGACAGTCCTAAATCACCCTTGGTTGGAGCTAGATTTTACCTACCACATATCCCTCCATGACCATCATTTTCTCACACCATACCATGATAGTAAGAACAATCACTCCCCCCTAGATGCCTAATTGACTCCACCTGCAATTACTTCAGCACTAGTTTTTTTACCGCCGCTACTTACACCAATACTCCAACCTCGAGAGAGTTTTTTATATCCCTAACATACTATCAATTCTCACCATCATGTCTATGGACCCTTCCTATTGCAAATATTTGTACCAATTTCACAAATATTTCCTGGAACCATCTTTTGGGTTGTTGGCGCTTCATTATGTCGACACCAACACTCATCTTCTAGAATTAAAGCAATACCTTTGTTACTCCCATATTATGAGAAAATGATGGGAACCATCATTTTCCCATTGATGCCATCGGTCTCCATGACATTCAACCTCAACATAATCTTTAATGTCTGGGTAGTATCTTACACCGGGTTGTTGCATTTTCTCTCATTCAGTTAAAGACACATGCATCCCATTGTACCCCCCTTCAGTGGTACCTTACATCAGATGCATGGAGGCATCCAGATCAGCCTATTTGTCATAAATGCCCCCAGGGGAAAAATCAATTACTTTCATCAGCTATCAACATCTCAGCTACCTCATGACTGACTTGACAGGATGTTTTCCTATATATTTGTGTTATGTTAGTCCTAGTCATCATAACAATCATGGGACATGCTCGCGTTGTCTAGACACTTTTGTATCATCATTTCTTCATAGCATTGGTTTTCTATGAGTTCTTATACATGCACTAACATCATCCTATTTTTTGTATTCACTTTTTAAGTGACAACCAAACTACAAGGAAAGGTGTTTTGGGGCCCTTTCTCAATAGAACACCAAATACAGTAAAGAGAAAAACATTGTTACCCATCCAACAAGGTGTGCCATGCTATCTCATATTCCCTTCCCCACTAGAATGCCCAAAATGTCATGTGTTGTAGCCCTTGCATTTGTGTTCCAAATCCATATAATGAATCACGATAGTAGTATTATGAAAATTGAATATCTTGACCTATTTTAGAAATAAACTCATGGAAAACCAGAGAAGAGTCCAATACATACACTCAAAATTCCAAGAAAATACCCCGCAAAAAATTCCAAGCCTTTTCCCATGCTCATATCATTGTGGTCATCTAGCTAGAAGCAACCATAGTAACCATTTAATGAATGGGTTGTAGTCATTAATAATGTTAAGAAGACTTGATCAAAACCAAAATTAAGTTTGCCATGTGTCTCACCCTGAACTTGATTAGAACCAAAATTAAGCACGCCCTGTGTCTCACCATTGATCAAAAGTTATCTTAGATGCAGTAATCAATTCTACACCAACTGGTGGTAGATATGGCTAGATGTTGCCATCTGTGCAACAAATAAATGAAAGATTCGCCGAAGCCAACTAGTTTTCAAGCATATCAGTTCTACTTTTGTCTTAAATTTTATATTAAGATGATTAAAATTACGGTGGGTCTTAATTTAAAATAATAAAAATAAACATCAAAGGGTTTAAGACAAAAGATTTCTTTTGTCTTAAAAAGATGTCTTAAAACCCACCTTCATGTAGTAGTGAAATATTTTCTCTAAATAGTTGACTCTAAAAGATTAAAGAAACTATACCTCATTTAGATTATGAAACAAGAATGTGGAGATTGTTATCTAATAGCTTAGGGGAGATTCAGATCTAGAAGTTTGGCATCATAACTTTACAAGAGTTATGAGACACTTCAAGTGTTAATTGTTTCCAAATTTGATGGAAAAATTGGACCATAACTTGGATACTATGCCTTTTGGAGGAATAGGTGACAACTTGATGGATTTCATTGCCTGCAAGCTTTCAAAATGGTAAAAGATGTTGATAAAAACCTTACCCAATAGAAAACAAGAAGAATACTTGTTAAGGCACAATGTTGAAATTATTAACTCCCACCTCCCTTTTTTTGTAAGCTTATACATTTTTTTCTATTAATAGAAAAAAGGATTGCATTGAGTACATCTACTTAACAATAGACCAAAAGAACTGACCTAGGAAATCTTGCCTCCAATCAGGTATGACATACTAAGCACATTTTCTACCTAATTACATATGTGAACATAACCCTTATGATATCAGACACCATAGGTGTTCAGGGGTTTTTCATTTTTCTCATTTATCCTATAGACATCTATCCATCCTACAGATTTATCAGTTACTACTAAGGATAATTCCATATCCTCATTTTCAGAGAAACTTCACTCGTTGCCACCTCCTTAGAGTGCGAGATATCCTTATTGCTAACTCCCACCTCCCTTATTGCTAACATGAGATTCTCCATAATATGACAAAATTGTATATATATATATATATATATATATATATATATATATATATATATATATATATATAGGTTATTATAATATAGAATATTTACATAGTTGTTTCTTGTTAAGATATAATATCTAATTAGACTTAACAAATTCTTTCTAACTAGTTGACTCCTAAATTAATGCGAAGTTAAAATATTTGTCAACAAATTGTTAATATAATTAAAAACAACTTACCTATATGAAATTAAAATTAAAATATTAAATAATTTTTTATTAATTAGATGATATATTTAATTATATATGATAAAAACATAATTACTCTTCATTTTTAAATTTACAAAAATAATTACAATATTAAAAAATTTTAAGCTATATTTATGTTTATAAGTGTGTCTTGTTTAAAATAAAGTTTTCATAATTTTAATTTAATTATTAAGTAGATAGTGGAGATTTAACTTCCACAAAATATTTTGGAATATTCTTAGTAGTTTTCACTAATCAAAAGTTGAGATTTATCTGCAAAATAGTTTTTTTCTTGTCATTTTAATTAAATCCATTAATTAAAAAAACAGTGATATAAACAAGTTTCTTATGATATGAGCTATGATTTTCTTAGCATATAATATTAATAAGGCATGGTATTAGTTCATGATATTATAATACACCTTATTTAAATTAATATTTTTTATGGTAAAATAGGAGTGAATCTCAATGTTTAAAAAATTTGTTGTACATTATATATATATATATATATCTTTCATATTAATTTTTTTTAGTTTTTATTAATAATAATTTAAAACAAAAATATAATTTAGTTTTTTTTTTTTAATTTTTTAAATTTAATAATGTCAAAAAATAATTATTTTAATGCTTATATTTCTATAAAAATTTAATAATATTTATCTTATCCATGAGTGACTTTAAGAAAGATATTTCAACAACAAAAAATATTTGTGAAACTATAACTTCATGAATACATTGAAACAATATATAACCATTATTAAATTTTGTACTTTATTAAATTTAATAAGTAACATATACTGCCTTAATACATTAATAAAAATATTGCTCCACAAATATTAATAACCTATTTCAACAACTCTCGTCATCACTGCACAACTGATTTTAACTTACCGATCTTTCACGAAAGGTCAACAGTAGTACGAGTGTAATGTCTACAACCGCTATTAGAAATAGGAGTTGTCTATAATGCGACTTTTTGAGATTCCGGTGACGGAATCCGGCGGAAGAAATTGAGATGAAATCATGATTTGTTGCAGTTAAAATGGTTTTTTAACTGCATATTCGGATTCAACACCCTGAAAAACCCCTGGGACGGTTTCATTGTGCAGAAATTAGCTATCAAACTTGGATTCCAATAAATTACTGCCGGATTTTCACCGGAAAAAATCGCCGGAAAGGCTTTCAAAAAGTCGCGTTAAAGACTACTCCTTAGAAATATATTAAAATTTTGGGTAATCATAAGCTCTGGACCATTGTACTATAGATTTGACTTGAAAACTACAAAAGTCTACAAGACATCATCGTTAATACACAAATTTGAGTTAGAGCCATAAATTACGGAGCATTTCAAAGTCCTAATTTTTAAATAAATAAATAAAATACCGAACATGTCGGCGCCTTGGCCAGGGCAACTTTCGGTACACCACCTGTTACAAAGCATCTAAACGGTTCAGTTCATGATGGGGTTTTGATTGAAACTAATGCCGCGTGGGAATACTTATAAATTTATTCTAAATACTAAAATTTATTGGTAATGAGATTTGTTTTCATATTTTTAGTATTTTTATATACTATAAATGTAGTATTTTCATATATTATAGACGTGTGGTTTTATATTTTTAATATTTTTATTGGTAATGAGATTTGTTTTCATATTTTTAGTATTTTTATATACTATATTTTCATACACTATAGACGTATGAGTGAACGCCTTAATCAAATTTAACCAGAGTCATTATCTATTAATATCAATGTTGATTGTCAGCCGCTTAGTGATACTAACTGAGATGTGTTTATTCGTTGTCTATTAGTGGCAAGGTTGATTATCAGGAGCTAAATGGTACGAGCTGAGATGTGTTCTAAAATATTGAAGTCTATTTTACCAGTAACATCATGACAGAAAGTTCAATTTTTCTGTCATTTATGTATTCATTCTGCCACTATCTCTATATATATTTTTCATCTTGACAATCGACACCCACTTGGCTTTTAAAAGGGCCCATGATGAAAATTTGACTTCTCAAATTCCAACCCTGATTGTATTGAACTTCTGCTGCAATTTTCGAATCTTCTTCTGCTTTTGTGGTTTATGTGTAAAAGTAGTGGGGTGTCTGTTATATGCATGTGGTGATTACAAAACCATGTGGAAGGTGAGAGTGATTAAACGTAGATATTAAATAACACCAAAAGAGAGTTACTATGATTGTCAACCATCAATATGTGAGCTGGAGTTAGCGACGTACCCAGAAACGCCACTTTGAAAATGTCTGTATGGACCATGCACCATGTATCCGGATGCGGAAAATGGAGGAACCCAAATAGACATGAGTAAGACATGAAAATTCTTTTATATGTATTGTACGGGGAGTGGGTATTTATCGAATATGAAATTTAATTCCTTAAAACTTGAGTAAATTTATTAGGAAATAATTTTAAAAATGTTATTTCTTTTTATTTATTATTTAAATGTATTTTTATGGTTATCATTTTTCTCAATTTTATTATTTTTTTAAGTCGATGTTGATATTACATTTTTAGGTTCATCTATTTTGAAAGATTTATTGATGGTGCTATTAAGGTTAATGATCCCTAATCAATTCTCAAAATCTATTCTTAATGAGAAAATGGAATAATTGAGAAAACCAAAGACACTACAACCATTATTTCATCCATATAATTGTGTTTTAGTAAGAGATTATAATCTAATGAAACATCAATTACTTTAACCTTGATTGAGATGATTTTAACCCATAGCTCAATTGAGAATGAAGGAATGATCCCATGGGATTAAAAGAATGGTCATTTAATGGTCTCAACATTGTGGTCAAAGGCTCTATCTCTCAAGAACCAAAGGCTCTCCAACATGAAAAGGTTATAAAACTAAGTGGAATCCATTTTTCCACCATAGTCTAGAAAATGCTTGTTCCTAAGAAGATACCCAAATCTAAAACACAAAATGGTGGGGAAGTCTATGCTTGGATTGATCCAAGTCGAATGTTATTAAGTGTTAGTAGGGTAGAAGCTATCAGTCGAGATTAATATTGTCGTTTCACTACATAATGAAACTAGGAAAGACTTCCAACACAAAGATAGTACAACGTGGGATGAGGTATTGTGTCAATTGTTGACATTTCTATCTATTCAGGGAAAGAATATTGTGATGCACATTCCTCCTTATCTTCAAATCCCTACTCAGGAACATTATAATTACAAGCCCTAGTCTAGACAATGATGTCATTCTCATAAATGTAAAATTTTGCATTTAGAACATTTTTCTCAAGGGGATGTGTGCCCTAATTGTCCCCTATGAAGGTGTAGCGTTTATATTTACAACAACCATTTGTTGGCTTTCGGGAATAAAGGATTAGTAAATATTGCAAGTTGATAGCATGTATCCTACTACTCTTCCATATTGGGTCTTTATTGAGTTAACTTATTTTCCTTACAAAGCTTGTGAGGAAATTTAACTTCCTTGTTCTCATTTTTACCCCTACTAGAATTATTAATATCATTATTTGTTGTAGGTCCCTACTTAGGATTTTTGTTCTTTTCTTTCTTCTTTCCCTTCAGGTGTTGTCTACACTTAAGCTTAGAGGTCTAAATCAAGATGAAATCTAAGTATTGTGCATAGATTTAAGCATATTTAGTTCTTTGTAGAATTGCACATGCCTTTGAATATAAGGGGTTCATTAGTTCGATAATCTTTGACATTTCCTACAAAACTAGTCACACCATTGACTTGAGACCCTTTTTTTGGGTTGATAGGGTTTGTCTAAACACTTGGTGCATCTAAAAAAATATCATATAAAATCATACGTTATGAATATACCAAATATAACTATTGTGCTTTCATTATTACCTCTTCCATTATTGTTTCTTCTAACAAGGAGATATCTTTGGAAATAGAAGGAATTAAATATTTTACAAACTAATCAACCAAGAATTGATCAAGGATATATATTTTGATCATTTTTTTCTCTTCCTGATCCAAGTGGATATTGGTGGCCACAATCCTATTCCACCTAGACCTCTAGTCAGTTTCATCTATTTCTTTGATTATAGCAGCATTTACTACTTTTAGCAAATTTTCAGGTCATGAACTTCCAGAGATGTTTTGACCCCCTAAATGACATTTTTTTAGGTCCGTAGTAGGTTTGCGTCCATGGAAAAGATCTTGTGGAAAATCGTATAGTACTTAGAGAGATATTTCCAACGAGGTATCATATGCACCAAACAAAGATCATATTACTAAGTTACGACCTGAGGAAGTTGGCTACCCAACTAAACCCAATGACACCCACAAACGTTTGGTGTTCCATCTCCTAGGGTTAGGGTTTTGGTTGTTTAGGGTTTTCCCTTATTACTAAATAATAAAAAGGCCCTTGAGCCTCATTATAACATAGTTTAGAGGCATCTATCTGCCACATCTCTTCTCAGAGAGAAGCTACCATGCTCAAGTTAGTTTATTTCCATTTTATATGTAAGCATGTTTCTACTCTTTGATATTAATGAAATGAAGTTTTATTTTTGTTGCATCTCGGTGTTTATGTTTGTATATATATTTTGTTGCATTCATGTAAAAGTTTGGATCAATGGTATTAGAGCGACCTTCTCTTTATTTGTTTTTTTTGCATGTCCCCAATGAGGTTAGGGTATAAGGAGTTAGGGGTAAAACTAGTTGAACCTTCGCAAAACTAGCCTCACAAACCCTGACAGCCTCCCATGGCAGAAGAAAAGAAAGACGAGGGAGTGGGAGATCCTCTCAAAATATTGCTCGAGGAATCCCTCAAGTGATAGAGGAATGCAAGATGGATAACTTTGCCCAGATCCTTTAGCGGCTACCCACAGGCGACACATCTTCATCCAATAAACACTCTCGAGGCGCCACTCTCTTTAAGGCACAAGTCAACTTTGAAATTCCCATATTTGAAAGCCACATAGACAAAGGTATCGTAGATAGATGGTTAAATCTATTGGAAGTATATTTTCCATTTCATGACTTTACTAATTGGGAAAAGATTACTTTTGTACTCCTCAAAGTCTCCCCCATTGTCAAGGACTAGTGGGAAACCTACTGTGAACAAAAGGATGAGATTGAACCCCCATTTCTTTCAACCACACCCACTCGAGTTATTTCGAAGATGCCATAAAGGAACAATATTACCCTTTCAGGAGCTATAAATATAAATACATAAAGTGGACCACGTTGTGGTAAGGAAGGGACCAAGATGTGCCAGAGTTCACAAATATTTTGCATACCCTTCGCATGAAGTTGGATATCAAGGATTCTCAGTGGCATTTGGTACTCAAGTACCTCGGTTATATGCAGAAGTACATCCAAGATGATATGGAGTTCCTGGTGTTATAGACATATTTGGGCACATCAACCCCAACTCACATGTCAATGATATTAGGGTTCATCAACCCCTAATATAGTTCTTTTATGCCCTAAAGAAACTTAGTCCTCTGAATGCCTCATTCCCCAAAAGTTTCATCACAAAATTCATCCAAAAAGTGCCTAAAAGGGATCATTGTAGAAAGCCCTGCGTTAGGGTGCTATGCATAGCAGGTGCCGCACTGTCCAAGTGCTATGCATCGCAGAAATGCCACTTTGAAAATGTCTGTATGGACTATGCACCATGTATCTGGATGCGGAAAATGGAGGAACCCAAATAGACCTGACCAAGACATAAAATTCTTTTAGATATATTGTACAGGGAGTGGGTATTTATCGAATATGAAATTTAATTCGTTAAAATTTGAGTAAATTTATTAGGAAATAATTTTTAAAATACTATTTTTTTATTTATTATTTAAAATTATGTATTTTTATGGTTAACATCATTTTTCTGAATTTTAATATTTTTTTAAAGTTGATTTTGATATTACATTTTTTTTAGGTTCATTTATTTTGAAAGATTTATTGATGGTGCCATTAAGGTTACTAATATAATATGATAACTAATCAACTTTCAAAATCTATTCTTAATGAGAGAATGGAATAATTGAGAAAACCAAAGACACTACAACCATTATTTCATCCATATAATTGTGTCCTAAATAGATTATAATCTAATGAAACATCAATTACTCTAACCTTGATTGAGATGATTTTAACCCATATCTCAATTGAGAATGAAGGAATGATCCCATGGGATTAAAAGAATGGTCATTTAATGGTCTCAACGTTGTGGTCAAAGGCTCTATCTCTCAAGAACCAAAGGCTCTCCAACATGAAAAGGTTATAACACAAGTGGAATCCATTTTTCCACCATAGTCCAGAAAATGCTTGTTCCTAAGAAGATACCCAAATCTAAAACACAAAATGGTGGAGAATTCTATGCTTGGATTGATCCAAGTCGAATGTTATTAAGCAAGTGTTAGAAGGGTAGAAGCTATCATTCGAGATTAATATTTCCATTTCACTACATAATGAAACTAGGACATACTTCCAACACAAAGATAGTACAACGTGCATGTGCTATATCATCAACAATGTTGTAGTTTAGAGAAACTTGGACATTAGGGTTTCATGCAAGCCTTCTAAAATATCCATTTGTGGGATGAGGCATCGTGTCAATTGTTGACATTTCTATCTATTCAGGGAAAGAATATTGTTATGCGCATTCCTCCTTACCTTCAAATCCTTACTCAGGGACATTATAATTACAAGCCCTAGTCTAGACAATGATGTCATTCTCATAAATGTAAAATTTTGCATTTAGAACATTTTTCTCAAGGGGATGTGTGCCCTAATTGTCCCCTATGAAGGTGTAGTGCTTTTATTTACATCAACCATTTGTTGGCTTTCTAGAATAAAGGATTAGTAAATATTGCAAGTTGATAGCATGTATCCTACTACTCTTCCATATTGGGTCTTTAATGAGTTAAGTTATTTTACTTACAAAGCTTGTGAGGAAATTTAACTTCCTTGTTCTCATTTTTACCCCTACTAGAATTATTAATATCATTATTTGTTGTAGGTCCCTACTTAGAATTTTTGTTCTTTTATTTCTTCTTTCCCTTCGAGTGTTGTCGACACTTAAGCTTAGAGGTTTGAATCAAGATGAAATCTAAGTATTATGCATAGATTTAGGCATATTTAGTTCTTTTTAGAATTGCACATGCATTTGAATATAAGGGGTTCGTTAGTTCAGTAATCTTTGACATTTCCTATAGAACTAGTCACACCATTGACTTGAGACCCTCTTTTTGGGTTGGTAGGGTTTGTCTAAACACTTGGTGCATCTAAAAAAATATCATATAAAATCATACGTTATGATTATAACAAATATAACTATTGTGCTTTCATTATTACCTCTTCCATTATTGTTTCTTCTAACAAGGAGATGTCTTTGGACATAGAAGGAATTAAATATTTTACAAACTAATAAACCAAGAATTGATCAAGGATATATATTTTAATCATTTTTTCTCCTCCTGATCCAGGTGGATATTGGTGGCCACAATCCTATTCCACCTAGACCTCTAGGCGGTTTCGTCCATTTCTTTGATTATAGCAGCATTTACTACTTTTAATAATTTTTCAGGTCACGAACTTCCGAAGATGTTTTGACCCCCTAAACGAAATTTATTTTATCTCCATAGTAGGTTTGCACCATTGCAAAGAGCTTGCAGAAAATCCTATAGTGCTTAGAGAGATATTTCCAACGAGGTATCGTACGCACCAAAGAAAGATCATATGACCAAGTTACGACTTGAGGAAGTTGGCCACCCAACGACACCCACAAACGTTTGGTGTTCCATCTCCTGGGGTTAGGGTTTTCCCTTATTGCTAAATAATAAAAAGGCCCTTGAGCCTCATTGTAACATAGTTTAGAGGCATCTAGCAGCCACGTCTCTTCTCAGAGATAAGTTAGCATGCTCAAGTTAGTTTATTTCCATTTTATATGTAAGCATGTTTCTGCTCTTTAATATTAATGAAATGAAGTTTTATTTTTGTTGCATCTCAGTGTTTATGTTTGTATCTATATTTTGTTGCATTCATGTAAATGTCTGGATCAGTGGCATTAGAGCGACCTTCTCCTTATTTGTTTTTCTTTGCATGTCCCCAATGAGGTTAGGGTATAAGGAGTTAGGGGTCAAACTGGTTGAACCTTCACAAAACTAGCCTCGCAAATCCCGATGACCTCCCATGTGTTAGGTCCCTATACTAATAGTGTAACCCCTTATTGTTATTAGTACAACCCCCTTATTATATTGTTGTGCCCATGTAGTCCCCATATTGTTATTATTGTGCCCCATAGAAGCCCACTATTGTTATTATTGTGCCCTTACATTATTATTGTTATGTCGGCTCTGATTATATTATGACCCCTTAGACTCCTATATATAGAAATAAGGTCTTGTCATTTGTATCATCGAAGAATTGTTCATTTGTGTAATGTAAAGGAGGTTGCCTGTTATGAAACCAGCTCAAGAAAAGATAGAAAAGATAGATCAATGCCTTAGAATTTAGCCTCTTTGAGGGGGCAACCTCCTTTACATTACATAAATGAACAATTCTTGGATGATACAAATGAAAAGACCTCCTTTCTATATATAGGAGTCTAAGGGGTCATAACATAATCAGAGCCGACATAACAATAATAATGTAAGGGCACAATAATAACTATAGTGGGCTTCTATGGGGCAAAATAGTAACAATATGGGCAATACATGGGTACATCAATATAATAAGTGGGTTGTACTAATAACGATAAGGGGTTACACTAGTAGTATAGGGGCCTAACATGCCCCTCTCCTTCAAAAATCGTTGTCCTCAACGTTTGAGTAGTTCTTGATGCTTCTGTATAAAATTCTTGTCCTCCCATGTGGAATCTTCAGCGGGTAAGTTCTTCCACTTGATGAGATACTCTGAAATTGATTGATTTCATAGCTATCGGGTTCTTGTTTCTGTGACTGCTCCAGGTTCCAATATGATTTTTCCTTCCTCTTCAATTTCTGGCAATATTGTTTGAATTGGGATCTTTTGCAACTTTTGAATAAGTGGCCATACTTCTTCATCCTTCTTCCATTCATCCCTTGCTTCGTTTACCCAATCTGGTTGGATAATAGAAATAACACAAAACAATGCTTCCATATCCTCATCCTTGAAGAGTCTTCCCATTTCGTAAGGTCGCCATTTTTTAAGTGCATGTAGTATTGCAAACATTTCTTTCTCATAAATAGCTTGCCTAAGATGTAGCAGTAAAAATACCCAATCACCTACATCAAAACATTTTCCACTACAATGTTGATCTACCTGTTGTTTCATTTGATTTTGCACTGAAGTGGCATTATCCTTTAAAAGTTGGAGAACTTGTTGTTGATGCTCGATGTGATCTTTCACTGCTTGAACCTTTTTCTTCTTGATATGTCCTTCTATCTCTAGAGTTTGAGGAGTGGTAATTTCTTTCGATCCTTTACAAGATATGGTCGGATTCATTTCTTGATGCTCGATGTGATCTTTCACTTCTTGAACATTTTTCTTCTTGATATGTCCTTCTATCTTGATAGTTTGAGGAGTGGTAATTTCGACCAATGAATTACAAGATATGGTTCGATTCATTTCTTCTTTCTTGATGTGATCTTTCACTTCTTGCACCTTTTTCTTCTTGATATGTCCTTCTATCTTGAGAGATTGAGGAGTGGTAATTCTTGCCAATGCTTTACAAGATATCATCCGATTCATTTCTTCTTTCTCTGGGGTGGGGTCCTGGCATATATCTTCTTCTTTTGATGTTTCTTGATCCTTTTCTTCCTCCTCTTCATATTCTATGTAAAATAATTTCTTCTCAGCACAATTATGACCTTTAGTGCATTTGCTATCACAATTGTAACAAAGCCCTTTTTCTCTTTTTTCTTCCAATTGTTGTGGTGTTACCCTTGTAGGTTGTGGAAGGCTAGGAGAAACAACACTTCCATCTTTATAGAGTTGAGGGGTATGCTTCCTGGTTTCCATAATTTTGCTTTCCACTATGTCACAAAGCCCTTTTACTCTTTCCAATTGTTGTGGTGTTGCTCTAAAGAAGGTGTTGCTCTTTGTATCCTCATAATGTGCTATCATTTCCTCCGTGAAAATTGACCACGTAACAAGTTGTTTACGAGAACAAAGCCCTTCATACCATAAAAATTGATCTGGTTCTAAATATGAAGATGCAATACATACCTTTTGTAATAGTGGTACACCATGTAGATCAAAATATTGCTCCATCGGAAGTACCCAATTTACCGGATCCTTGCCATCAAACTTCCTCATCTTGCTTTTTCTTAATTTTAGGAGCTCGATCTTGAAATGACTGTAACTTTGTACTTTCAGATATTTAAGTTCTGAAATTGTGACCTGTAGTAGCCCTCTGTGTCCTCTTTCTAATGCCACCAGTCTGACCCAAATTGGATTCTCCAAGAAAGAGTTATGCACAATCTCCCAAGATGACCTGATTATAGACCTTTCCAGAAGAGCAAACTTGTATGAAGTTCCACGTGTCATTGTTTCGACCTTTGGCTCTAAAAAATACATACAAGAAACTACAGTCCGTCCTCTTTCTGTATCTTCTTACAAAATTTCAATCTGATGCTCAAAGAGAAAGTTATGATGATTTTTCCCAGGTCACCTGTTTGGAATGTAATTTAGGAGTCTACAAATAGACCAAGTTCCTCAGATCATATCTCCACAAATATAGTGTGAAAAGCTCTAAAATTCGGACCCGAGATTTAGCGCAAATTCTTCTCAAATGGATTTTTTTTAGCTTCTGAAATGTCACAGAAAAAAGTTATAGCGAAAATGCCACAATGACCTGCTTGGAGCAGCGAAACCCTAGAATCCAAAGCTCTGATACCAAATGTTATGAAACCAGCTCAAGAAAAGATAGAAAATATAGATCAACGCCTTAGAATTCAGCCTCTTCGAGGGTGAAACCTCCTTTACATTACATAAATGAACAATTCTTGGATGATACAAATAAAAAGACCTCCTTTCTATATATACGAGTCTAAGGGGTCATAACATAATCAGAGCCGACATAACAATAATAATGTAAGGGCACAATAATAACAATAGTGGGCTTCTATGGGGCACAATAGTAACAATATGGGCACTACATGGGTACATCAATATATAAGTGGGTTGTACTAATAACAATAAGGGGTTACACTAGTAGTATAGGGGCCTAACATTGTCCCCTCGAAGAGACTTATTTCTAAGGCGTTCATCTATCTTTTCTATCTTTTTGTGAGCTAGTTTCTTAACATTTGGTATCAGAGCTTTGGATTCTAGGGTTTCACTGCTCCAAACAGGTCATCATGGTATTTTCTCTATAACTTTTTTTCTGCGACATTTCAGAAGCTAAAAGAAAAAACCCATTTGAGAAGAAATATTGCTGAACCGCGCATCTGAATTTCAAATCTTGTCTTGCTATATTTTCGAAGATATGATATGAGGAAGTTGGGGTTTTTACAAGCTCCAGAATTTCATCTAAAATAGGTCATCGTGATATTTTCGCTATAACCTTTTCACTACAATTTTTCAAAAGCTAAAGCAAAAACCAATTTGAGAAGAAATCATTTTGAATCTCGGGTTCGAATTTTAGATCTTGTCTCACTATATTTTTGGATATATGATCTGAGGAAGTTAGGGTTTTTGCAGAGTCCCGAATTACATCCTAAACAGGTGACCTTGGGAAAATCGTCATAACTTTCTCTTTGAGCAACAAATTGAAATTTCGTAAAAAGTTACAGAAAGGGGACAAACTGTAGTTTTCTATGCATAGTTTTTAGATCTGGAGGTCGAAATAGTGACACATGGCATGTCATACAAGTTCACTCTACTGAAACATTATACATTTAGGTCATCTTAGGAGATTGGGCATAACTCTTTCTTGGAGAATCAAATTCTGATCAAACTTGTGGGGTTAAAAAGAGGACTTAGAGGGCTACTGCAAGAGACAATTTTGGAACTTTGTGATTTGAAAGTACAGAGTTACAGTCATTTCAAGATAGAGCTCCTGAAATCAAGAAAAGGCAATATGAGGAAGTTTGATGGAAAGGATCCAGTAAATTGGATACTACAGATGGAGTAATATTTTGATCTACATGGTGTACCACTGTTACAAAAGGTATGTATTGCATCTTCATATTTAGAACTGGATCAATTTTTATGGTATAAAAGGCTTTTTTCTCGTAAAAAACTTGTTACGTGGTCAATTTTCATGGAGCAAATGATAGCACATTATGAGGATACAAAGAGCAACACCTTCTTTAGAGCAACACCACAACGATTGGAAGAAAAAAGAGAAAAGGGCTTTGTTACAAAGTGGAAAGAAAAATTATGGCAACAAGGAAGTCTACCCCTCACAACTATAAGAAGTGTTGTTTCTCCTAGCCTTCCACAACCTACAAGGGTTACACCACAACAATTGGAAGAAAAAAGAGAAAAAGGGCTTTGTTACAATTGTGATAACAAATACATTAAAGGTCATAAGTGTGCTGAGAAGAAATTATTTTACATTGATTGTGGAGAGGAGGAAGAAAATGATCAAGAAACATCAGAAGAAGAGTATATACACCAAGAACCAGCCCCAGAGAAAGAATAAATGAATCTGACCATATCTTGTAAAGCATTGGAAAGAATTACCACTCCTAACACTCTCAAGATAGAAGGACATATCAAGAAGAAAAAGGTTCAAGAAGTGAATGATCGCATCGAGAAAGAAGAAATGAAGCCGACCATATCTTGTAATGCATTTGATGAAATTACCATTCCTCAAACTATCAATATAGAAGGACATATCAAGAAGAAAAATGTTCAAGAATTGAAAGATCACATCGAGTCTCAAGAAATCAATCCGACCATATCTTGTAATGCATTGGAAGAAATTGCCACTCCTAAAACTATCAAGATAGAAGGACATATCAAGAAGAAAAAGGTAAGAGTGTTGATTGATTCAGGCAGTACCCATAATTTTATTGATTGTAAGATAGCCAAGGAATTGAATTGCTTCCTATATCCAACATCGGAGTGTCAAGTGATGGTTGCAAGTGGAGGAACCATAAATTGCTCTAGAAAGTGCCATAATATCAAGCTATCCATGGGAGAATATTGAATAGACCAATGCTTTCCATTCCAACGGGCGGTGATGATGTTTTACGAGGAGTCCAATGGCTTCAATATTTGGGTACGATAGCTTTTAATTCTCAAGAAATTTTCTTGAAATTTTTTTCGGAAGGAAAGGAAGTTGAATTGAGGAGTATCGAAGGAAAACCTGGAAATATAATCAACTCTAACAGCGTGACAAAGCTTCTAAATAAATAACAACGGGGTGTAATGGCACAATTATGTTCACTAGAGGATCCCACATCGAAATCATGTATTTCTCCAGATCTCCAAAATGTTTTGGACAATCATTCCAAGGTATTTGAGACTCCCAAAGGCCTCCCACCTATTCGTGATCATGATCATGCTATTCATTTGATTCCACGAAGTGTTCCTCCAAACATTAGGCTTTACATATATCCATATGCCCAAAGGAGTGGGAACTCATACAAAAGTTGCAGAATATCCCAGTTCAAACAATATTGCGAGAACTTGGCAAGGAAGGAAAAATCATATTGGAACCTAAAGCAGTGACAGAACCGAGAAATCAAAAGCTACGAAAGAGATCAATTTCAGAGTATCTCATCAATGGAGACCATTTCTTCCCAAGGGGGGAGGATTGATCCAGGTGGATATTGGTGGCCACCCACCTATTCAACATAGACCTCCAGTTTATTTCATCTTGTTGAATTGAGGCTTCTGTGATCCATATTAATTTTATGAGATATTTTTCAGTGTAAATCACAAGATATTTCATTTGTTGACGCGTTTCGAACCAACTAGTGTGGTTCATCGTTAGGACAAGTTGAATGAGTAGATTATTTCATATTTTTCCTTGATTATAGCAACATTTACTATTTTTAGCAATCTTTTTGGGTCCCAAACTTTCGGAGCTATTTTGACCCCCTAAATGATGCTTTTTTGAGGTCTGCAACAGGCATGCAAACATAGGAAAGGGCCTTTGGAAAATCCTATAGTACTTAGGTGGACATTTCCAACGAGGTATCATATGCACCAAAAGGAGATCATATGACCAAGTTATGACCTCGAGAAGTTGGTTACCTAACTAACCTCAACGGGGGCCCACAAATTCTTGGTGTTCCATCTCTTGTGGTTAGGTTTTTGGTTGTTTAGGTTCTTCCCTTGTTGTTCAATAATAAAAATTCCCTTGATCCTCATTGTAGCACAATTCAGAGACATGTAGCCACCACATCTCTTCTCAAAGATAAGATACCATCGCTCGACCCAGTGTATTTCCATTTTGTATGTAAGCATATTTTAGTTCTTTGATATTAATGAAATAAAGTTTTATTTCTGTTGCATCTTGGTGTTTATTTTTGTATATGTTTTTGTTTCATTCCTGTATAAGTCTGTATCACCTCCTCCACTCATGAATGTAATTATATAGATGTGGGTGGATGTACTTTGTTGAAGTTTTGTTAATATCTCTATCCCCATCTCATAATTGATCAGTTGCTAGAAATGGGCTAAGAGAACCATTATGAAGGATGAGAAATTATTGTGAGAGGCATGTGGTAACTCAAGGTACCTATTTTTTGTGATCATTTTTAGGGTTCATTAGAATATTCTTAATCTAATACTATCATCCATCAAGGATTTTGTGAAACACTAAAGATGGAAAGTCATAATGTGATTCAATGGAACTTCTCTAGATTTACCTTCAAACTTATGAATGTTAGAAGAAAAATTGGCTTTGATAGGAGGGGAATTAGATATTAGATGAATCAGCTCATTAGTTAAATAAATCTATCATATTCACTAACCATGGTAGCTTAATAGTGGCAATGGACCCAAGATTTCTGGAGAACTAACTTTGGTTCATGTCACCCCTCATAAAATTGTTCCCTAGTATGTTTCCAAAATTAAGGGGGAAACGTTGACTACATTTGATAACTATCATGAAAAATGTAAAATTTACTAAAATGGCTTTCCCTACTAGAAATGATTTTTCTCCCTATGATAATTCTAGAAGAGAAGATGTATTTTTCCTAGCTGGCGGTACAAACCCATGTCCACCCTAAAAAATAAGTTTGTAAACAAGGTAATGTTACTCACAATCATAATGCCAAAAGGACCTTGGGATGTTCATGGTAATGTGGGAAGATTTCACTGAAATGGTAGTAACATTATTGTTACACATCACCATGGAAAAGACCAAATATGAAGGATAGGCACTGAATAAATTATTATTCACAATGATACATATTTATAATACATTGGAGTGACCCTTGGTTTCATATTCCAAGTGGTCTCTTGGAATCCCTTTGATTGTTCAACTTCTACACCAACCCTTAGGGGATTAGGTGTCCAGCATTCCCCCCTTAATCCGAAGGGGTATGTGTGAGTCTAAGAAGACAGATGTAATATAAAAAGTGCAAAAATATGGATTAAAACACTAGGTTTAATGTGCTCTCTAAAATTTTGGTGTAAGGGGGTGGTTTAAGGATTACCACCAACACTGGAACGCTTAGTGTAGTTCCGAAAACTCTTCCAAATCTGGAAAGAAGCTGAAATATTTTTCTATAGGAATTGTCTCTAATGCTTTGGAGAGGGAGACCTTCAACCTAGAAAAGGGAGGTTTACAACCTATGGTGGTTTAAGGATGGCCACCAACTCTGGAATGCTTAATGCAATTCCTAGAACTCTTGCAAAACTGGCAAGAAGTTGAAGTCTTATACTAGAGGAACTGTCCCCAATTCTTTGAAGAGGGAGAATCTCAACCTGAAAAGGGAGGTGTCAACCCTGCATAGATGGTTTAAGTTTGACCACCAACCAATGACATGCTCAGGTGCATCTTTATCTCTAGCTACAACTCTAAATCTAGTATGGCGGGTTGTGGCTCAAGCTCGCTTGATGTGGCTTTGAAGCTTGTATATGACCACCACATCCCCCCCTGTTAGATACAAGGTGAGAAGATGGAGAAATATCAACTGCAAGACTATTCGATACTCTAAAACAACTTCTGATATACAACTGAAATATCTTCTTGGCTATTGAAGCACATTTACAAGAAGTGATCCATCCATGGTGAATCTTTGTTCTTCCAGGAGGCTTGTTTCTGAAGAATTAGTTTAAATAATGATTTTTTTTATGACAATGATTACATCGGTGAAGATCAAAACAATGATCTTTCATATCGCCAAATTTGTCACAATGTTGGCATTTAACATTCTATTGTGGCTGGTATGAAAGAGGAGAAGAATCTGTAACAGTTGATGGTGAATTGTCATGAAGAAACCCAACACTCTGAAACTCGATGGGATTTGAGTAATATGGAATATGAAAGGATAAATCCTTGTCATATCCAAGACCAATTTTTTACTTGTTATGGACAAGCTCTTCCCAGGGTCTGATGATTGGCTTGGGAAGTGCATGTTGAATTTTTGCTTTTGTACGCAAATTTTCCCTTGCACTTGGCAATTAATGTGAATCAACCTCAACTCTATATTCTTGGTCTTGATGGGAGTCTTTCTCAATGTTCTGAACAAAATAAGTTTAGAATGATGACTCCTCTGTTTTAATTCCTTTTGTTGAAGCTGAGATTCAAGCTCCAAAAATTATATCTTCTCTTGTGCATTTTGCAAATAGGTTCTAATTTCACCAATAGAAGCTTTATTGATTCTTACTGTATCATGATCATAGGAATGTATCATATTTTTTAAGAACTCTAATACTTCGCCAATTCTAGCTATTTTATCAATTGTCAAAATTACACTTAAAATTGATCACAACTATCAACTTGTTGAGAAGAAACAACACTCACTTGCAATACAATGTCACTACAAAATATTTTGTAAATGTGCAACAAACAACCAGTGTGCAATAACCTTTTAAGGAGGAAAATGCTAATGATTTATTTCCTCCATAAAGAAATGTTTTACACCAACAACAACTCTATCAATCCTAGCCATTTTCTCTAATCGTAATACCTTAGGCTAGAATTTGTACAAAATATGTTGGATTATGGCTGCAACTAATAACAGTTTAAATACTGCTACACAAATTATGCAATGAATCTAGTTAAACAACATCAATATACCACTAAATTCAACACATCAACCCAATCAACATCAAGCGCAAGACATCAACAAACCAATGCATATGCCAGAATTTTAAAAAATGGAGGGACATGCCAATGCATATAATAACTTCAATGCAATATTAAACTTCTCCACAAGCATTTAATATTAATGCACAAATTCAACTCACAAAATCCCATGCTTACTGCACCATCATATATCACGGCCCAACATCCAACACATATAACACTATGTCAAGATAGCATTCTATAACACTATACAAGAACACATAAAATGTTATTCAAAGTTTCTGAGGTTCAATCAATGCAACAACGCAGTTCAATGGAGCATATATATGCCATGACCTTTGCACACCAAAGACCAGTTGCAATGCAAGTATACATACCATTCAAAGAACTGTAGGTTTCAAGAGTTCGACATAGCAAAGATCACACATATTAACATACACAACTTTAACCAAAACTTCAAAGTCGACTTACAAAGCTCCACTAGCATACACAGACTACATCAACACATTCTAGGCTCACTGTCAAGTTTTGAACAACATGTACAACAATGCTCAATGCACATATAAATTTAAGAAAGGACCAATACCACACTCAATTTAGCACTCAAACCAAACATGTCAGACGTTGGAATCTATTGTAGCGGCGAAAACCACCCTCCAAAATTTTTCCTTAGCTTTGTTTTGGAGCCTCCCTACCAACCTTTCATAGCACCTTGTCTTGCTTCATCAAGTACACAAGCTTCAGTGTTTTTCTTGCACAAAGATAGTCTATCGATCAAATCTTGATGCATTATCCTCACAAGTTGTTCACCTGGACTTGGTCCAGCTGCAAGCTGAGCAAATCCCCCAAGAAATTACACAATTCTGGATGGAAACCAGCCTTCAACATTTATTTCATTAAATTTGGAATTAAATAGTGGATCTAGAATTTCAAAATAACAAAAATAGTCAATTATAATAATGTACTTGTAATAAAAAATTTCCAATTTTAATGAAATATGTGTTCTTCCCTCCAAAAATTGTGTAATTCTGTCTAGCAGCTTGCTAGGCTCCAGAATTGCGCAATCGTGCCAATCAGGCTCCACCGAGAAAACTACGCAATCCTTCCCAGCAGGCCTGCTCAGCTCAGGAATTGCGTAACCTTGGGCAGCAATCAGCTTCTTTGCCCAAAAATTGTGCAGATCTCCTGGGTAGCCAACCCGACTCCCATCCAGAAATGCGCATTTTCTCCTAGTAGTTGAGCAACCTCATGCTTGAGCAGTTGGGTTGACCAGTTCCACCTAGGACCAAGGAACCTTGGCTTGCATGTATGACTTTACTTTTCCTAGAATAGCAAAATGCAACATAAAAAATCATCCCATGATTTAGGGAGCTATTTTTAGTAGTTGGATGTTACATGAAAAATCGTTTTAGAACCTTTCCTCCAAATGTCACTTTTTCCTAGATTTGTAGCATGCACGCCATGAACTAAAAATTATTTATTCGATGCATCAAAGCTCATTCTTTCACATCGATCTTAGATCTCTGACATCCCACAGCATATCCAAGACTCTTCGAAACATCTGGCTAAGCTATTCACAGTTAAGTGGTCTCAACTTGTCTTTTTCAGCATTTTTGTTTCTTTTTGTGTTTTCTCTTCTGTGAGTGTTGTTTGCTTGATTTCTTTGAATGCTTGTTGTCATTTACATGCGTACTAGCTTATACTAGCATCGTTTCAGTTTTCGTTGCTATCTCACTGCTGTCGCATGCATGAAACTATTTTTCATGAATGGTCACCGATTCCAAGACTTGCTTCACCCACATGCATGTTGATCTATTCACAGAATATTTCATTCAATGTTTGCATGCACAATTAATCTCTTCTTCTTTCACTTAGTGTCACCATCCATTCACTTTCATATTTTCTTTTAGCTTCCCGTCGGTGGATCTGGGCAGCCTTGGCCAGGACTCTCCCTCACCAAACAACATTGTGCAATATGGGGAAGCAAGGCTGTCTTCCTCTCCAAAAATTCACATTTCTTCCCAGGCACTATCCTCCAAGACTGCTTTGCGCATTTTTTAAGGATAGTGACTGCTAGCCCAGAAAATTGCGCAATGTTTTCCTTGAGCCTACAGTCATTACCAGCTGGAATTGCACATTGCGCAATCCCAACAGTCAGTAGTCAGCATAGATTACACATTGTGCAAATCCAGTAGCCACTCTTGCCTTCCAAATAGACCAAACTACCTTTTGCACAGTTATGGTATCCATTCACTCAGCCTCCCAGAAGAAATTGCGCAATCTTTGATTGTCATTCCCCAGGTATGTGTTATGTCATTCCTCGAATTTTCTTTGGTTTTTGCTGACAGATTTCTTGTCGTGCATGTCACTTGTCTCCAGATATTTTAGGTGTTCATCCACCTCTTAACATTACAGGACCAATGGCCTCCAAGATAGTAGGATCAAAGGAAAATGACGAAAGTGTAACTAGAGCAGTAGTTGAGTAGGTGTCCTCATGTCTACCAATATATGAAGATACCAAGTTGTTTCTAGACAAGGACATCAAGCTGAAATGGAAAGACGTCAATGAAGCATTTACAGGCACTTTTGGCGAAGACCTCGAAGACCGTCACGTGAATGTGAATATTAACAAGTTCGATTTGTACCGGATTGCATGCAGATACCCCACGTTCCTATGTGCGGACATGATACACTGGATTATCTCGCACATTGATCCTGAGACGATGACTCTAAGAAGTGTTAGTGGGGTGAATCTTGCCACCTTTTGGGCATGGGATTATGATGAGATGTATCAAATGTCGAAGCTCGTGACTATCATGGAGACTCCTTTCAAATTACCCAGTAGCAGTGCAACTCTAGAGACATTCTAAAGAACTGGGTAAAGGAGCGAGTGAGATTCTGGATGACACCCAACCAAATATATAAGAAAAATATACTGTGGAAGGTGTATCAATACTTGGTCATATTTGAATGTCAACTATGTGGCCAATAAATCATGGAAACCTTCCCATAGAGCTGGGTGATTACGTTGGACCAACTAGCCAGATAGGGTAAACCATGTAACTGGTGTGGCGTGTTGGCTCATCAGATGAAGGAATAGGTAACGAAGGCTTGAAAGTCACCCGGACTTATGAAAGCAGAGATCTACATGTCTGCCTACATCTTATATGAAATATGTGCCCGACAGGAGTTCCTAGGTTTGGAGTAGGCATGGTCACCGGTGGAGACTGTTGTGAACACATATTTTAATTTTTTGTATGAATGCAGCCTCAGAGGAGTAATCACATGGCTATCTGATCATTTTTTCACCCCATTTTACAAGATGATATTCGAACAGGATCCGCCCTACACGTCGAAGGAAGTAATAGAGGCACTAATAGACATTTCTGATTGGTATGCCTCACTGTCTGGCACCTTCATACAAATGTTTAGCGCAAAGAAGCCTCCGCTTGTTCTACTGAAGTCTTTCTTGGACATATTCGTCATGCAAGAAGTAGCGTATCACATCATGGCAGGATCAACAGCTAGACTACACTGGAAGAAGAAGGCACCTTGGCTCGCTCTTCCATTGCAGATTGGGTTATTTGAGATTCAGAGTTTCAAGCAAGCGGATTTCAAAGAAGGGCAGATGAAGAAATGTCCATTCAACCTTTGAAGTTACAACCCGTATGACCCACATTGTCTTGTGAAAGATCACTGCGTGAGAGTACAATTCAACTGGATCCACAGGGAATTTCATTGGGCAGAGGAGGACCCATGGAGATATTGCTACAGTTTTTCTAGACACAATGAACAAGTCGGCTTCACTGTGGAGTGGTTAGCAAAACAACATGAAGCAAAATCCTAGAGAGCATCGGTACTAGCAGCAGTAGCAGCAGAGGCAAGCGTACCAATGTGTGACAAGGACAAGAGGAAGATTGTCGATTGCATGGTAGAAGAGAAAAGTTGCAACTTCCAAGAAAATCCCTTGGTAGAGAAAGAAAATATGGCTGTAGAGGTGAAGAGGCAACAACATGACTAGCAAATCGTGCAAAGATAGAGGGAGAAGAGAAGAATGGAGGAAACAGAGAAGGAGTTGCATGAGCTGAAGGAGAAACTCTGGAAGGAACAAGAGTTGCACAAGCATGAGAGGGAAGTGTAGTAACAACAAGTACAACAAGGGGCACAACATGCGCAAATAAATGAAACATCGCCCATACAGGTAGTGGATTCATCAGAACAACTAGCATTAGGTAGATAGGGTGAACCATCGTAGGTGCAGGACTTCGCTCATGAGATAGAGAAAGCACTTCAATAGTTGGATATGAATATGGAGCAACAAGAATTGGAATAGGACATCAACCTTATGCCTCATCACCCAGGGGTCAACTTACTTTCTTCGCCACATCTAGATGATGAGAAAATCTCAAGAGAACGAGGAGGCACTGAGATCCTCGAAGATCAATCGGAAGGAGACATGCACAATATCTCATTCAACGAGTCTCAATATAGAGTTGTGTAGTCTCATAGAGTTTCAACTCCATATGATCATACACCTCCCGCCCAAGTTGAGGAATGAGTAATCGTGTCTAACGTGCGAAAACATCTAATAGCCTTAACCGATGCAACCAGAGTGTATGTTGAAGGCACTAGCTCAAGTGATCCCTTTCTAATAGCTGAGAATGAGCGAATGGCTAAAGAAATTCTAACGACCAAGCAAGGAGGAGAGATTGTGACAACATCTGCCCGAGTTGAACTTAAGAAGGAAATGCTGGATGAATTATTGTCCCTTGACACAATTATGTGAGCATTGTACTCCAATTTTGGCACTATGTATAAGGAAGTCGTCCATCTCAATGGATGGCAGCAAAGATGTGCTAGAAGAGAACGTATCTTGACGAACTTGCATTTCGTTGTTGATTACATGCAAATGTGGATGATGAGATACAAGGGAGCCCCACTTCACTTGCCTAAGATGATGAAGGCCAATGCGGTCGAGTTGAAGACACATATCTGGAGTCAGATCCAGAACTATGAAGAGCTCCCATATCTCATCACTAGTATATAGGCTTCCCATGCACGTGTGTTCTAGAGTATGGATGTTGTGGTGCACGCACATGTGATCCCATATATTGGGACTCTCACCCAGGGGAAGACAAAGGCACAGGTCCAACTAGAGCTTGACTCATACTTTGATGAGTTGATGTGCATCGCCACTTTCCCAGACTTGGCCATCAGTGCAGAAATCATGCACAAATATGTTTTTGGTCCGGACGCATTGAGGACAATGATGTGCATGCTTACAGACGAGTTGGATAGAGAAGCCCGAGCAGTGTACCTAGATGCTATGGAGGCAAGAGTCAGGTTCCATAAAGATGTCACCTTGGAGCACACCGACACCATCACGAACTACCATATTAGCATCAGTATGTTACTGTTAATCAACGTGAGTATGTTGAGGAGTTGGACTTCCATGGTTGTCTAAGTCATAGTGATGTCTAGCGTGGATTTCTCAAGCCATTTCTCTCACATGGGTACATGTGCATTGTAATGTAACATCATGTCAAGTGTAATTCAAATGTTGATAGCTGAATGTAACAGTCATAGAGTAGAAGAAAAGTCATGAGGGTAGATGGACTTAGTCACAGAGGGAAATGTCAAGGGCCACCCCACCCTTTGCTATAAATAGTTCCTCATAACTCATTGTAAAGGCTTTTGGTCAGCCAAGCTTCTGATAAGACTATCTTGGAGAGATCTTGGATAGTATTGTAATGAGCCTTAGCTTCTCCATGTAGGTTTTAACCCCATACAAAAATTACCTCCATACGAATTCTAAAACACAGAAAATAAATAATGCGAGAGCATAACACATAAAACACATATACACATAGATTTTCCCCTGGATCCCAAAACTGGGACTACCAGCTTGATTTTTCATTATCTTCCTTTCAATGTTACAATACATATTTATACATGTTGAAGCATCCAATACCATAGGTTGAAAACCATCATGTCCAAAACCATGGCATCCAAAACTATGTGCGAAAACAATGCACGAAACCATAGGTAGGTTTGCCCAGCCTAATATAGGGTCCAAAGAAAATTTCCCCCTGGCGCTACCTTAAACCCCATAGAGGGGGACTAACCAGCCCCCTCAAACCCCCCTGTGACCCCCCCGCTACGCAGTCGACGCAACGAAGGGGGGCTCTACCCCCCCCCATCAACTATGTACGTTAGTCGTGGAAAGAATATAACACAACCCAACATTCTCCCACTTGTTGTTTTCTTTCCACAGGGGGCCACAGGAGAGCTTAGTCATTTATCCAGCCCTGAAATGCCCATTTTTTCTCAACACCAAGAGAAATTCTCAGAGCTCATAGATTTTGTCAATGCATCTGGAGTATTCTTCAAAGTGTCCACCTTTACCACCAACACCTTCTTTTCTTCTATCATATCCCTCACAAAGTGATACTGAACATCAATGTTCTTTGTCTTTGAATGATAAGCAGGGTTCTTTGCCAAGAAAATTTCACTTTGGCTATCACAGTCTATCCTTATAGCTCCCTGTACTAACCACATACTTGAACACAATCTCTGCAACCAAACTACTTCCTTGCTTGCATGAGTGGCTACCATGTATTCTGCCTCTGTAGTTGATAATGCCACAACAATTTTTTTCTTACTCATCCAGCTGACTGCACCTCCAAATAGGTTAAACACATACCCACTTGTAGATCTTCTCTAATCCAGATCTCTAACCCAGTATCCATCAACAAAGCCATGGATATCCAAAACTCTATCCAATCCTGATCTTCCTTGGTAGCACAAACCATAATCACTAGTGCCACGAAAATACCTGAAAAGCCGCTTCATCGCTGTCCAATGCTCCTTTCCTGTTTTTGACATAAACCTACTAAATAATACCACTACATGTGCAATGTCTAGTCTAGTACAAACCATTGCATACATCAGGCTACCGACTGCACTTGCATATGGAACATGGGACATGTCCTCTTCCTCTTCTTGTGTCTTGGGACACTGTTCAGTAGATAACTTCACACTTATAGGAATAGGAACCTTCACCGGTTTACTATCCTGCATATTAAACCTTTGCAGTATTGTCTCGACATACTTCCTCTGGTTTAAACGGAGCTTCCTCTTTTCCTGATCGCTTTTAATTTCCATGCCCAAAATATAGTTCACAGCATCAAGACCTTTCATGTTGAATCTGGAGGACAATTGGGTCTTCAAATCCTGGATAATTTCTTTGTCATTTCCAACGAGCAACATATCATCCACATACAAGACCAGATAAATAACACAGTCACCAATTAATTTAAAATACACACAATGATCTCCTTTGCTTCTGGTGAAGTCAAGTCCCTGTATAAATGTATCAAATTTCTGATACCACATCCTTGGTGACTGTTTTAACCCATACAAAGACTTCTTTAACTTGCATACCAGTTCTTTCTTACCCTTCACCACAAAGCCTTCAGGTTGCTTCATGTAGATCTCCTCTTCCAGATCCCCATGAAGAAATGATGTCTTCACATCCATCTATTCTACCTCAAAGTCAAAAGCAACAACAATAGATAAAAGTAATGTAATAGAAGCTACCTTGGCAACAGGAGAAAAAATATCACCAAAATCAATTCCCGACACCTGGGAATAACCTTTTTCTACCAACCGAGATTTGTATTTCTTCACCTTTCCTTCTACATTTGTCTTCTTCTTGAACACCCATTTGCTACCAATGGGTTTCCTTCCAACCAACAACTCCATCAGATCCCAAGCTTCATTTTTGTGCAAAGATGCCATTTCATCAACCATGGCCTCTTTCCAAAGTTTTCCATCCTCTGAATCTACTGCTTCCTTCATAGTTCTGGGATCATCATCAATAATAGATAAAGAAAAAATTGAACAGAAAGCAGATGGACTATACCTTTCTGGCTGCCTTCTTTCTTGAACTGATCTTCTCACACCTGGAGTTTGTGGCTCTTCGTCTTCTGATTCCTCCTCTGTTGTAGAGTCCGATTCTTCCTCATTAAGCTCAAACTCTATCTTCTCAGGTTCCTTTGGTTGGACATCATGTTTAATAACATCTTTCAACTCTCTGAACACCACATCTCATTATACACAACCTGCCTTGTTACTAGGTTCCAAAGCTTATAACCCTTTAAACCATCCTTATACCCAATAAAGATGCACTTTTCGGATTTACTATCCAACTTGGTTCTTTTCTCCTTTGGAAAATATACATATGCATCGCATCCAAATACCCTCAGATGTGAAAGAGAGGGTTTCTTACCAGTCCATACATCTTGTGGATTCTTATCCTCCAACGCTGATGAAGGTGATCTATTGACCAGGTAACATGTTGTCTCCACCGCCTCTGCCCACAATTCCTATCCTAACCCAGCACCACTGAGCATGATTCTTGCCCTTTCCATCAATGTCTTGTTCATTCTTTCTGTAACTTCATTTTTCTCAGGTGTGTATGGAGTAGTATTCTACTGTGCGATACCACACTTCTTACAAAATTCTTCAAATTCCTTGTGGAAAAGCTCTCTACTTTTATTTGACGTCAACACCTTCATCTTCTTCTTTGTCAGGTTTTCCACTATAGCCTTAAATTCTTTAAACCTATCAAATACTTCAAATTTATTCTTAAGGAAATATATCCATGTATTCCTTGAGGATTCATCTATAAATTATACATAGTACATAGACTTACCCAGTGATGGAACCTTCACAGGTCCAAACACACCACTGTGCACAATCGTTAATATCTGTTTCACTCTCTTACCACCAGAGGGGAAACTCACCTAATTCTGCGTCCCATATGCATAATTTTCACAGAAATAAAAATCCAGAGAGATATTACTCATACCTTTACCATGAAGTATTTGAAGGCCCTTTTCTCCAATATGTCCAAGCCTTTGATGCCATAGCATGGTCTTCTCTCCAGAGACCACTAGATTTTATGCTCCACTTTCAGAAACCATAAAACTGTTGCACCCATCAACAACAGTGCTACCTTGCATCTTGTACAGAGTTCCAATCCAAACTCCACGCATCAATACCAGTGCTCCCCAAATCATCTTGCAGGTATCCTTCTCGAACACTATTTTTACACCTGCATCATCCAACTTGCATACAGAAATTAGATTTCTGGCCAATGCAGGAATATGTAGAACACCTGAAAGTGTTATAACCCTTCCACCTTGCAACTTCAACTTTACTTTTTTGGCCACCAATGATTCTAGCCTTCCTATCATCCCCTAAGAAGACATCACCACCATCATATTTCTCATAATCGCAGAACCACTCTCTATGGGGAGTGAAGTGAAAGGATGCACCTGAGTCAATCAACCATGCCTCATGATCTACATGTGTACTCGAATAACCCAAGTACACATCCCCACCTTCATCTGAGGTGGTTTTCGCCTCTGTAGAAGGAGCAACATCAGATCCCTTTCCTTTGTCAGGAGATTTAGATTTACAGTCCCTTTTGTAGTGCCCTTCCTTTTTGCATTTCCATCAAACCACCTTTACAGGTTTTCCTCGAGATTTAGATCTCCCACTCGATGACTTATTTTTGTTTCTATTCTGGGACCGTCCTCGTACAAACAAGGCAACACCATTCTGGCTCTCCATATTTTCCCGTCTCATCTCCTCCATCAACAAGGATGAGACTATTTCATCAAACTATAAGGGAGTTTCATTGCTACCTATTGCAATAACCACATTATCCCACGAATCTGGTAGAGAACACAACAAACTCATGCACTTATCTTCATCTGAAATTTTAATATCAATAGATAATAACTGACTTACCACATTATGAAATGCGTTAAGATGCTTTGTCACCGATTCTCCATCTTTCATCCTCAGGTTATACATCTTTTTCCATAGGAGCAGTTTATTCACCAGAGACTTAGATTGGTACAAATTCCCTAACTTTTCCTACAAAGCCTTTGCCATAGCTTCCCCTGATACATTCAACAATACTGAATCTTAGACACACAATCGTATTATGCTCTTTTCCTTTCGATCCAACTTCTTCCATTCTTCATCAGACACTCTTTGGTTTAGTATTTGGATCTATTGCAATCCACTGATCTTTATCCAACAACAGATCCTTCATCTGGAGTTTCCATAACTCAAAACTCTAACCATTAAAATTATCGATCTCTATCTTTCCATTTCTCGCCATCTTCTTTCACCACTAGAATCGATCCCACAGATCTCCCACTGAACAAGGTCTACCACAGGCCTGAGTGAAACCCCTCAGCATCAAAGGCATCCCCTTGAAGCCAAAACAGCTCCAATACCAAATGTAGGTTTTAACCCCTTACAGAAATTACCTACATACGAATTCTAAAACACAAAAAATAAATAATGCGAGAGCATAACACATAAAACACATATGCATAGAGATTTTCCCCTCGATCCCAAAACCTGGACTACCATCTTGATTTTTCATTATGTTCCTCTCAATGTTACAATACATATTTATACATTTTGAAGCATCCAATACCATGGACCGAAAATGATCGCGTCCAAAACCATGGACTGAAAACCATCACGTCGAAAACCATGTTCGAAAATCATGCACAAAACGATAGGTAGGTCCGCCCAACCTAATATAGGGTCCAAAAAAAATCCCAGGGTGCTTCCCCAGACCCCATAGTGGGGGGCTAACCACCCCTCTCAAATCCCCCTGTGACCCCCCTGCTATGCAGTTGGCGTAATGAAGGGGGGGCTTTGCCCCCCCTCTAACCCGCCCATCAACTACATAGGCTAGTCATGGAAAGAATATAACACAACCCAACATCTCCACTACACAGAGCTAGTACATCTCTCTCGAGGAGCAGGCAGTTGTGGTTGTAACATTCCACTATCAGAACTAGTGGTTAGACATGGATGTGTTGTATGATTGGAACTTACACTTCTTAATATAGCAAGAGCCAACATGTTTCATGCATATGTTGTATTGTATTCTATGCTATCTGGTTTACTCTAAATGATATAGGTATCTGTTTACTTATGCATGCATGTATAACTATCTGTGTATGTATGTATGAATCATTTTGAATTGTGTTGTTGGTTGAACCATCACTTTGGATTGCTTGCTAACTTGCCTTCCATGTTGTGATGTATCTTTGCTCACGTGTTCCCTTCTTAACTGCGTGCTATCACATGTTTCCAAGGGGCGCACTCATCTCAACCCGTGTGTGTTAGAACCTCTCATGCACCTTCCTTGGCTCATTGTAGCTGTCACACCCTTGCTACCAACAAAGTTATCGTACCTGCATCTGTGCGAAATTGTGGTCAAGGCATTACCATACGACCCACTACTGGGACTCCTACACCAAATGGTATGAAGTCTAATTGGGACTTCTTACCGGGGAGATCCCTTGACATGTTGGCAGGTCTAGCACTGTCAAAATTTCTGGCACTAGAAGGAGGGCCAGATGACAAGTTGTGTCCTCTCATCCTGTTTTGAACCTTTGCATATCTATCATGGATTCTCGCACTCTTCTACCTCCATGATGTTTTTCGAATCACAAAGATGTAACCATCACGAGGGATTTTTTCTATCACTAGTCAACTTACACGTATCATGGTGAAGGCAAAGTGGCCTGACCTGAGTTCTTACATGACTTTCTTTCCATGCTTCATGAGGAAGATGGATATTCTAACGAACAGGCCAGTTTGCTTCTTGCATACACACTTCGAGAATCTCCGCATCGGTGGTTTTACAGCCTACCGGCTGACAACGTGCACTCACTTGAGCACTTCTATGATCTCATTTAAGACACTTTCCATCATTTTGATCCAGACCATCTTGATTTGCAGTTTCAAGCTCCAAAGAGCCAGATGAAATTTTTCTATCTTTGGGACCAATTCGAGTACTGTGTTAAGAAATTTGATCGTCCCAAGAAGAATTTTGAAATCAAGCCATGCTCAACATTCTTCAGCGATGGAGCTGTGCAATCCTAGATGGATGCGGTCACTATCACAGGTGACTGTCAAACATCCCCTCATCAAACAGCTCCACCCATTAGGGGATTTTTGAGGTCTAAAATGGACCTCCTAAGAAAAATGTACAACAAAAATAAACTTTATAAGAACGAATAGGATATAGGATGATAATGTCAACCATGGGGGATGATTCACCATTTGTGGAGTAAAAAAGTAAAAATATTAAAAAATAGTAAAATAATAAAACTACTTTTTCAACCTGTATTTTGTTCTTATCTCTATAAGGCTTTACTCAAATTTCAAGCAGGAGTACTCGTTGGATGAAAAATTTATTTCCTCATCCAAGGAGTACCCATGTTGCATAATTTTGATGGACCCCGCTACACGAAAAATGAGAAATACATGAAAAAAATGATTGCAATCACGTTTATCATGTATTTCTCATATTGTGTAGCAGGGTCCATCAAAAGTATGCAACATGGGTACTCCTTGGATGGGGAATCAAATTATGCATCCAACGAGTCTTTCCGCTCAAAATTTGAGTAAACCAATAGGGAGATAAGTTGAAAATACGAGTTGAAAAAATAGTTTTTTCTTTTTTCCCTCTAAAATTTAATGATGTAATCAAATCTTATTTTATTATTTCCACTATTATTTAATAATTTCCTTAGGAGGCCCATTTTAGACCTCAAAACTCCCCTAATGACTATAGAGTGATGTCGAGGATCATGCTCACACAACTGTTCAGCTGTCACATCCTCCCAACATCACTGCGCTTAATTTTCGTGCAGATTTGGTTGTGAGTCCATCGAGTTGTCATATGCATTTTGTTCCACAACCTCCATCTTCGCACTTGACTATTCCTCCGGATGATATCGTCTTGTGTTCTTCCATTCTAGACTCTACACTTGTTGTGAATGAGGATCAAGACACTAACGGATTTGGTGTTGCACAACCAACATGCATTGTCATTCATGAAGAGTATGAGTGGGAGTTTGAGCATAAATACTCGGCGAAGGATGACCCCCTTTTGTCTAAACCCCCTTTGTTCTTTCCTGACATCTTTGGTGAACCTGCCATCCATGATTTCACATGTTTATCTTCGTCCACGGATGCATCCATTGTTGGTCACCCACAGCACACATTGGATGTTAGTCCATCATTCGACAACAGAGAGGATGAGTTATTCATTAAAAATCCACTTGATCTTTCAATTGTCTTTTCTAGAAACACAAAGGATGAATTTATCTTCTTTTCATCTACCTCTATGTTTGATTCATCTGATCATGAGGATGCCTATGAAATCATTGATTTTTTTGATCGTGGTGGTCGTGATCCATTTTCTCACATTTTTAATCACGATCATGTTTCTATCACAGTTGATTTTTCGAAGCCACTGGTCTATGATGATCTATCTGACGATGAAGTTGAAACACCCAAGACTATCGAGGCACTTCAGCCTGCGCTGATGGTTATGTCAGGCCCTCATTGTCCCAAGGTTAGTTTCACTTCCGATCAGGAAATTGTTCAATCACCCAAGGCTCCTCATCACTCATCTGTATGCATTGAAGATAAATCTCACACACAAATCATGCTTCCTCCACTTGAACTGCACGTTCCTATCGCTAATGCATTGGAGGAATCTTATATTGCAAGCACACATGCATGACACAAGTTGTCTTTTTTTCTTTCGTTTGCTTTCATGTCATAGTCAAGAGTGTGCTTATGCTTCAAAGATGCATGCAGTGTCACACAGCACCGTGGTAAGTCCACGGATTGCTCTTCACACACTTGCACTCACTTATGCCCCGTGGGAATCTTGAAGCATGAAGTGTGGTTGTCTTCATTGTTATATCTTTCTTGCTTGCTGGTTTGCACAACTGGGTTTCTCACGAACCAATCCTTCACCAACATGGGTCAACCGATGTGCTGGTGGCTGCATTGGAAATATCACTTCACGTAATCAGGCCCATGCACCGTTAGTTTAGGAGTAGGAGTAGTGTTTGCTTTCAGTCAGTTTGCTTGCATGCATGTTTTCTTACCTGCTTTGTTTGTTTGTTTGTTTGCTTGATTGTTTGCTTACTAGCTTTTCTTTCGCTTTTTTCTTTTTCTCTTTATTTTCTCTGTTGTTTGTTTGTTTTCTTGTTTTGTTCGTAGGTTAGTTTTACATGAAACCATGTATGACCCTTGAAACAAGCTGGGTAAAGTACAAGAGGACTTGTTCAGCTATCACTGCTTGGTTTTCTATCATCTTGCCTCTGTATGAAGATCTTGTCACTTTTATTCCGTGATACATCGAAGGAAAATATGTACTGTTCAAAGTGAACCTTGGTGAAAACACAATGCTTGCACGCTAACTAGTGTCACCTACTCTAGTCAGTTGTTTTTGAGTTAACCCTTGTCAGCTCAGTCAAGTAGAGTAAGGTGAGGGGGAAAACCTTAAAAGGCACGTCAGAGGTATAATAAACTACTTCTCTGTTGGAACAACCTCTCCTACTCTCAATAAGTCGGGATCCATCTTCCACCTCTAAAATGAATAAGTGTTATGCACAGTTACGAAAAAAAATTAAAAAGTGAAAAAAGTTTGAAAAGATGAAAATGAATAAGTGGAAAGAAGAGAAAGGCTTCCTACATAGAGAGGTGATGCAAGTAACTCCGTCTGGGTACTGACCGGGCTCGCTAGCAGCGGAGCCATGATTATGCTCCTATGTGACTCCGCCGAGGTACTTTCTAGGTTTGCTGGCAGCGGAGCAACACCAAAGATGAAACTAAGACTCTGACGACTATATTTCTTGTGCACCAATATACCCCTCAACCCCAATCGAAACAACTATGTTTCCTTGGCTTGGAATGTGTGTCAACCAACCAAGATATTTGTAGATGCTACATTTTACAATCAAGCTAGTGTGAAACCAAGACAAACTGAGAACTGAACAATACTTCTGAAGGTGTTAGACTTGATTTTCACAAAAAAGGTCCATTCAAAGAGCTAGACTTCTACCAGTGTGTTGCCAAGTGTTGGAGCAACTACAACCACCCTCCAAAAGTTTTCCTTAGCTTCATTTTGGAACCTCCTTACCAACCTTTCATAGCACCTTTTATTGCTTCGTCAAGTACACAAGCTTCAGTGTTTTTCTTGCATAAAGACAACATGTCGATCAAAGATTAATGCATTCCCCTCATAGGATGTTCAGCCAGACTTGGTCCAGCTATAGGCTGAGTAGCTCCCCTAAGAAATTTTGCAATTGTAGAGGGAAACTAGCCTTCCCTCTAGAAATTGCGTAATTCTATCAGGCGGCATACTGAGCTCTAGAATTGTGCAATCCTGCAAGTTAGGCTCCACCCAGAAAACTGCAAAATCCTTCCCAGCAGGTGTGCTTAGCCCAGGAATTGCACAATCCTGGGTAGTTTTCAGCTACTCTACCCAGAAATTGCACAAATCTCCTAGGCAGCCAGCCCAACTCCCATCCAGAAATGTGCATTTTCTCCCAGCATTTGAGCAGCCTCATGCATGAGCAGTTGGGTTGACCAGTTCCAATCGGGACCAAGGAAACTTGACTTGCATTTATGACTTTATTTTTCCTAGAATAGCAAAAGGAAACGTGAAAAAAACATTCCATGATTCAGGGAGTCATTTTTAGCAGTCGGAGGTTACATGCAAAATCGTTTTAGAACCTTTCCTCCAAGTGTCGCTTTTTCCTAGATTTGTGGCATGGGCATCATGAGCTCAAACTTATTTATTCGACGCATCAGACCTGATTATTTCACATTTATCTTAGAGCTTTGAGATCCCACAGCACATCCAAGACTCTTCGACACATCCAGTTCAGCTATTCACGAGTAAGTGGTCTCAACTTGTCTTTTTCAACATTTCTATCGCTTTTTGTGTTTCACTTGTGTAAGTTTTGTTTGCTTGATTTCTTTGAATGCTTGTTGTCATTTACATGCATAATATCTTGTAGTAGCACCATTTCAGTTTTCGTTGCTATCTCACTGTTGTCACATGAATGAAATTATTTTGCACGAACGGTCGTCGATTCGATGACTCACTTCACCCACATGCATGTTGATATGTTCACGGAATCTTTCATTCAATGTTTTCATGCATGATCAATATCTTGTGCTTTCACTTAGTTTCCCCATTTATTCACTTCCATATTTTCTTTCAATTTCTTGTTGGCAGGTCTGGGCAGCCTTGGCCAGGACTCTGCCTCACACCAAATGACATTGCATAATCCAGGGAAGGAAGCCTCTATCTTCCTCTCCATAAATGTGCATTTATACCGAGGCACTGTCCTCCAGGTTTGCCTTTTTCATTTATGAGGGATAGCAACTTTTGGCCCATAAAATTATGCAATGCAGTCCCTGAGCCTGCAGTCATTGCCAGCTAGAATTGTGCATTGCGTAATCCCAGCAGTCAGCAGTCAGCCTGGATTACGCATTGTGAAAATACAGCAGCCAGTCTTGCCTCCCAAATAGCCTAGACTTCCTTTTGCGTAGTTTTGGTAGCCAGTCACCCAGCTTCCTAGAAGAAATTGCATAATCTTTGACTGCCATTCCCTAGGTATGTGTTATGTCATTCCCTGAATTTACTTTGGTTTTCGTTGACATATTTCTTGCCATGCATGTCACTTTGTCTCCAATATTTCAGGTGTTCATCTGCCTCTTAGTAATACGTGACCAATGGCCTTCAAGGGAGCAGGATAAAAGGACACTGATGTAAGTGTAACTGGAGCAATAGTTGAGTAGGTGTCCACATGTCTACCGATCTATGAAGATACCAGGATGTTTCTAGACAAGGACATGAAGCTGAAATGACAAGAGGGCAATGAAGCATTTGTAGGCACTTTTGGGTAAGACCTTGAAGACTGTCAGGTGTATGTTAACATTCACAAGTCTGGCTTGTACTAGATTGCATGAAAATACCCCGCATTCCCATGGGCAGACATGATACACTAGATCGTCTCACACATTGATCCTGAGACGATGACTCTGAGCAGTGTCAGTGGGATGAAGGTTTCCACCTTCTAGGCACAGGATTATGATGAGATGTATCAAATGTCGAAGCTCGTGACTATCATGGAGACTCCTTTCAGCTTACCGAGCAGCAGTGCCAACTCCAGAGACATTCTGAAGATCTAGGTAAAGGAGCCGACTAGATTCAGGATGACACCCAAACATATTTATAAGACAAAGATAATGCGGAAAGCGTATCAATACTTGGTCATATGTGCATGTTGACTATGTGGCCAAGAAAGCACGGAAACCTTCCCACAGAGTTGGGTGATCGTGCTGGAGCAACTGGCGAGAGAGGGTAAACCATGTAACTGGTCCGACATGTTGGCTCATCAGTTGAAGGAACAGGTAACAAAGGCTTGACAGTCACCTGGAGGTATGAAATCAGAGATCTACATGTCCGCCTACATCTTAGATGCAATCGGTGCCCGACAAGAGTCCCTGGGCTTGGAGTGGGCATGGTCACCGACAAATACTGCTGTGAACACATATTGTAAGTTGTTGTTTGAATTTAGCTTCAGAGGAGTAATCACATAGCTGCCTGATCATTTTATCACCCTAGTTTACAAGATGATATTTGAACAGGATCCACCGTGCATAACAAAGGAAGCAATGGAACAACTGATAGACATTGCCGATTGGTATGCCTCATTGTACGACACCTTCATATGAATTTTCATCACGGAGAAGCCTCCACATATTCTTCCAAAGTTTTCCTTGGACATACTCATCATGCAGGAAGTAGCATATCACATCTCAGTAGGATAGACAACTAGAATGCACCAGAAGAAGAAGGCGCCTTGGCCCACTCTTCCGTTGCAGATTGGGTTATGTGAGATTCGAAGTTTCAAGAAAGCGGATATTGAAGCAGAAAGAATGAAGAAGTATCCATTCGACTTTCGAAGTTATAATCTGTATGACCCACATTGTCTCGTGAAAGATCACTACGCGAGAGTACAATTCAACTAGATCCACGGGGCATTTCATTGGGCGGACGAGGACCCATGGAGATATTGCTACAGTTTCTCCAGACCTAATGAACAGGTCAGCTTCGCTAGGAGTGGTTAGTGAAACAACATGAAGCATCATCCCAGAGAGCACCAGCACCAATAGTAGTAGCATTAGATGCAAGCATACCAGTGCGTGACAAGGACAAGAGGAAGATTGTCGATCGCATGGAGGAAGAGAAAAGCTGCAAGTTCTGAGGAGATCCATTGGTAGAGAAAGAAGCTATGGCTATAAAGGCGAAGAGGAAACAACGTGACAAGAGAATCGGACAAAGGTAGAGGGAGAAGAGAAGAATGGAGGAAATAAAGAAGGATTTGCATGAGCTGAAGGAGCAACTCCAAAAGGAACAAGAGCTATGCAAGCAGGAGAGGGAAGCACAACAGCCACAAGTACAGAATGGGATTCAACATGTACAAACAATTGAAACAACACCTATACAGGTAGTGGATTCATTAGAATAGTTGGCATCAGGTAGATGGAGTGAACCATTGCAGGAGCAGGACTTTGCTCATGAGATATAGCAAGCACTTCAACAGTTGGGTACGGATATGGAGCAATGGGAACTGGAATAGGACATCGACCTTATGCCTCATCACCAAGAGGTCGACTTACCTACTTCTCTGCATCCAGATGATGATCAAGTCTCAAGCAACTGAGGAGGCACTAATATCCTTGGAGATCACCTGGAAGGAGAGATGCACAACATCTCATTTGACGAGTCTCAACATAGAGTTGTACAGTCTCGTAGAGTGTCAACTCCAGATGATCATACATCTCTTGTGCAAGTTGAGGAATGAGTGATCGTGTCTGACATGCACAAACATCTAGCAGCCTTGGCCGATGCAACCAGAGTGTATGTCGAAGCCACTAGCTCAAGTGTTCGCTTTCTGATAGCTGAGAATGAGCGAATGGCTAAAGAACTTTAGACGACCAAGCAAGGAGGAGAGTTGGTGACAATGTCTGCCTGAGCTGAACTAAAGAAGGAAATACTAGATGAAGTATTGTCCCTTGACATAGTTATGTAAGCGTTGTACTCCAATTTTGGCACCGTGCATAACGCAGTCTTCCATCTCAATGGATGGTAGAAGCGATGTGTTAGAAGAGCATGTATCTTGATGAACTTGCATGCCACTGTTGATTAAATGCAAACATGGATGATGAGATACAAAGGAGCCCCACTTCACTTGCCTAAGATGATGAAGGCCAGTGCGGTCAAGCTAAAGGCACATATCCGGAGTCAGATCTGGAACTATGAAGAGCTCCCACAACTCATCACTAGTATACAGGCTTCCCATGCACATGTGTTCAATAGTATGGATGTTGTGGTGTGCGCACATGCGATCCCATCTATTGGGACTCTCACCCAAGTGAAGACAAAAGCACAGGTCCAAATAGAGTTTGACTCCCACATTGACGAGTTGATGCGCATCACCACTAGCCTAGACTTGCCCATTAGTGTAGACTCATGCACAAGTATGTTGTTGGTCCAGCCGCATTAAGGACAATGATGTGCATTCTTACAGACGAGTTGGATAGAGGAGCCCAAGCATTGTATCCGAATTCTATGCGGGAAAGATCCAGGCTCCAGAAATATGTCACCTTGGAGCACACGGACACCAGCGTAGACTACCGATATTGGTATCAGTATGTTACTATTGATCATCGCAAGGATGTTGAGGAGTTGGAATTCCATGGTTGTCTAAGTCATAGTGATTTCTAGCATGACCTGCTCAAGTCATTTCTCTCACTTGGGTACATGTGCATTGTAATGTAACATCATGTCAAGTGTAATTCAAGTGTCGATAGTTGGATGTAACTGTTATAGAGTATATGAAGAGTCATGAGGGTAGATGAACTGTCACAAAGGGGAATGTCAAGGGTCACCCCACTCTTTGCTATATATAGTCCCTCATAACTCATTGTAAAGGCTTTTGGTTAGCCAAGCTTCCGATAAGACTATCTTGGAGAGAGATTGGATAGTATTGTAATGAGTCTTGGCTTCTCCACTACGCAGAGCTAGTACATCTCTTTGGAGGAGCAGGCGGTTGTGGCTATAACATTCTGCTATCAGAAATAGTGGTTGGACATGGATGTATTATATGATTGGAACTTAAACTTCTTAATATAAAAAGAAACATCACATTTGACGCATATGTTGTATTATCTCTGGTTTACTCTAAATGATATATGTATTTGTTTACTTACGCATGCATGTATAACTATCTGTGTATGTATGTATGAATCTTTCCGAAATGTGTTGTTGGTTTAACCATCACTTTGGATTGCTTGCTAACTTGCCTTCCATGTTGTGATGTATCTTTGCTCGTGTGTTCCCTTCTTAACTGCGTGTTATCACATGTTTCCAAGGGGTGCACTCATATCAACCCCCTGTGTGTTAGAACCTCTCACGCACCTTCCTTGGCTCACTGCAGTTGTCACACCCTTGATACCAACAGAGTTATCTTAACTGCCTCTGTGAAAAATCGTAGTCAAGGCTTTACCATATGACCCACTGCTGGGAATCCTACACCAAACGGTATGAGGTCTAATTGGGACTTATTACCGGGGAGATCCCCTGACATGTTAACGGGTCTAGCACCGTCAAAAAAATCCTGTGAGGAGGAAGGGGAATTGAGCTTATTTTTCCACTCTACATAATTTGAAGATGGAGAGAGAAGAGTTGACACATTGTTTCTTCTTCTTCTTCTCCGGGCCTTTGGGCTTCTTCTTGTGTTTTTCCCGGGCAAACGTTGGAGTCAGATTCTCCTTGACAGCCAGAGTGGGGGCTTCTACTGCCCTTTTGTGTTTGGGAGGTACCGAAGCTAAAGCCTGTGTCTGATTTTTGTGTTTTTCTAGATCCAGAGCCATAGTTTGAGCTTCACAAGAGTCATGTGTAGCACATTCTCACAAATCCTTGTGTTCTCAAATCCATCGTTTAGAAACTAGGCATGAGAGAAAGCAATACCGTCTTGTAAATTTTCCTGGGTACCGAAAATCTAACCCTAGAGCTTTTATAGGCCACCCACAGAGTCATCGTAGTCGAGATCGATCCATGAATGATCAAAATAGTTCACAATTGTGTACAAGGGACCAACATGGCTCAGAGATTGGAATTGAAATCATGGGGCATAATTTTATAATAGAGAAATATTGTCATGGATTTGAGAAATGCCAAACGTCTCTCTTAGTCAAATTCAGAGAAGGCATTATTATTGTAGACTAGGGATATGAAATAACACTGAGCAGTCATGAAAATAGAAAATGCTCACGAGCTACCATGGAGAAGTTATGTCAGGAATGGCATGTTAATATTTCTCACAATACACCTTGAGTGCATGCCATGTTTTGGATGATTTAATGGACCTTGAGTGTTTCAATGATAGGATATTGAAACGGCACGGACAGGTTTACAATTTGGCAGGTGACAAGTTTGAATAGAGGAAATGATCATTATGAGGGTCATTATGAATTTTTGGTCATGCCTTTTGGCCTTACTAATGCACCTTCCACATTTCAAGGTTTAATGAATTCCATTTTCAAATCCTTCCTTATAAAATTTGTGTTAGTATTTTTTGATGATATACTACTATAAAAAAAATATTGGAGGGATCATGTTTAACATGTTGATAGGTTGCTCAAACTATTGGAGGAGAAACAATTATATGAAAAACATGCAAATTTTTCTTTGGAGTATAGGAGGTTGAATATTTGGGTCATATTGTATCTCATGAGGGTGTTAAGGTAGACTTCAAAGAATCTTTCCACAACCATCAAGCATCTTCAAGGATTTATCAGCTTGACAAGGTATTATCGCAAGTTTGTTAAGAATTATGGGAGAATAGTAGCACCTCTAACAACATTACTAAATAAACGTGCATTTTCTTAGACTCCAAAAGCAACTAAGGCCTTTGAACATATTAAAGAGGAAATGTGCCAAGCACCTATCTTAGCTACGCTTGACTTCACAAAACCCTTTATTGTGGAATGTGATGCTTGAAGAAATGGAATTGGTGTTCTTTTAATGCAAGAAGGAAGACCCATTACTTTTGAAAGTCGTCCAATCAAAGGAAAGTATTTACACAAACCTATTTATGAGAAGGAAATGTTGGAAATACTACATGCACTAAAACAATGGAGACCTTACCTAATGGAAAGACACTTCAAGGTAGAAACAGATCATGATAGTCTTAAATAACTTTTGGAACAAATATAATCTTTAGAAGAGCAGTGAAAATGGGTCACAAAGATGTTGGGTTATGAATTTGAAATCATCTACAAAAAGGGTAAGTGAAATGTTGTTGCAAATGCACTCTCAAGAAAGGATGAAGATGTGGAAGCATTGGTTTGTGCCATTTATATTATCCAACCTGATTGGATAACTAAAGTAAGGGATGAATGGAAGAATGGCAAAGAGGTATGGACACTCATTCAAAATTTGTAGTAGGATCTCAGTACATCTAATACATTTAGATATAAATATGATGCATTATGGTACAAATATCAGTTATATATTTGTAAGAATTCCTAACCCAAGCAAAATATTCTTTTGGAATTGCACACCTCTCCCTTAGGAGGGAACTCGGGACTTTGAAAAAATTACCACAGGGTCAAGAAGAATTTTTTTTGGGATGACCTTAAATATGATATTCAGAGGCTAGTGACAAAATTCTTTGTTTGCCAACAAAATAAAGTTGAGACAATTAATACCTCGAGTCTATTACAACCTTTAGCCATTCCAAGTCAACGTTGGAGGAGGTCTCAATGGATTTTATTAAAGGTTTACCCAAGTCTAAAGGAAAGAGTGTCATCAAGGTGGTTGTTGATAGACTTGCTAAGTATGCACACTTTTGTACATTATCTCATCCTCTTAAATCCATTACAATTACTACTGTGCTTATGGAAACAATTCAAAAGCTACATGGAAACCCAAAGATTATTGTAAATGACAGAGATCCCAATTTCAAGTATGGGGGATTTACGCAGTGCATTATATTAGATATCATTTTGGGATTCAACTGCGTTAAGTAAGTCATTCACGTATGACCCATTTCCATGAGAGGTAGTCGTAACTGACTAATTTCTCATGATTTTTGAATAGTTCACTTAGCACTCATTGCATCGGGTGATGCTCACAGGGGTGAAGAAGTGGGATTGACTGGAAAATTTTGGATGGAATTATTTTCTTGTCTTGGTGCTCAATTAACTCATAGTTCATCTTGTCATCCTCAATCTGACGGGAAAACTAAGATAATGAACAAATGCTTGGAAGGATATCTCTGTTGCCTTGTATCTTATAAACAAACACAATGGGTCAAGTGATTACCTCTAGCTGGATGGTGGCATAACACTTCCTTCTATATTGTAGCAAAAATTACCCCATTTATGGCACTTTATGGATATCATGTTATATACCTAGGGGGGATAATATGGGGTACCAGGGGAGGTACCCAAGGTAATAATGTAATAATGGGATGGGCCATAGTAATAAATAAGGTGGTTAACCCATATCATGTAAGGGACCACAAGTAGTTAGTAATAATGTAATGGGCCAATGGTATTAGTTTGATGGTATGACGGAACCATGGTAATGACCCATGGTATTGTATGTATGAGGCCTATATAGAGGCTAGAGACTCCACGTCAAGGAAGGGTGTGAAGGATTATTGTATGAAGAGGCATATGGCTTGTGGAGTGTTCTCCTTCCTTAAGGAGTGAATGTATGGTGGATAATATGGGGTACCAAGGGAGGTACCCAAGGTAATAATGTAATAATGGGATGGGCCATAGTAATAAATAAGGTGGTTAACCCATATCATGTAAGGGACCACAAGTAGTTAGTAATAATGTAATGGGCCCATGGTATTAGTTTGATGGTATGAGGGAACCATGGTAATGATCCATGGTATTGTACGTATGAGGCCTATATAGAGGCTAGAGACTCCACATGGAGGATGTCAAGGAAGAATGTCAATGATTATTGTATGAACAAGCATATGGCTTGTGGAGTGTTCTCCTTCCTTAAGGAGTGAATGTATGGTGTTGCCCTACCATAAGGGTTTGATCAATAAAGAATCATTTCATATTATTTCTGGGTTTATTTGCATTATCTTATATTTTCATATCAGAGCTATACTATTTCTGGGTTAGATCTATAACAAGTGGTATCAAAGCACTTTCTTGGGCAAAAATGGAGAATTTATTTATTTATTTATTTATTTTTTATTTTTTTTTTTTTTTTTTCAGGATTTCGGGGGCAGCGAGTTTTCAGATCAGATCTGTATGTTTTGGTGCAAGATCTGCAAAATCTAATTGCAGATCTAGATTTTATGTGAAAAAAATACCCAATTTCAAAAAAAAAATCGGTCGAATCGGAGTCCGGATGAAGGAGATATTGCTGATTTAAAAATCAGTGGGGTTGCAGACAAATTTTTAGGGCAGCAAGTTTGCGATGCCGATCTAGACGTCCTAGTGCAAGATCTACAAAATATAATTGCAGATCTGGATTCTTTGTAAAAAAATACCCAATTTCAAAAAAAAAAACAGTCGAATCGGAGTCCGGATGAGGGAGATATCGCTGATTTAAAATCAGCTCTTTTTTGCAGAAATTTTGGTGACGGCGGGAGAGTTGCAGTGTAGATCTGAAATTCCAGTGCCTGGATCAAGATTTATATCACATGGGCAGATTCAGAATGATTGTTCCATTTCTGAACACAAGTCATAATACGAATTCTGAGCAATATTAACGGAATTGTGACCATTTCAAATTTTCGCCAATTTTTTTGTGTGATGGTGGGCCTAGGTCAAAATTTCAAGGACTTGTATAACTTTAATGGCTCTCATCCAGCCAAATGGCTAGCACAAATGGAGAAATATTTTAGATTGAATTACATCATGGATGATAAGACTCAGTTGATTGTGGGAACAATGTACTTGGACAATGAAAGACGGCAATGGTGGCAATGGCATCAACGTTGCTATCGAAGGCCCTTGACTTGGGACACATTCACAAAAGATCTTATGGACCACTTTGACCGTAAAGCTAATCTTGTGGATAAGCTCACACAGACAGACACACAGCCTAGCAAAGATTTTATTTTTACAAAAAAGAAGGAAACCAAGGAACCTAAAGGGTTATTTTCTGTTGGTATCTCCTTATTGCAGGTTCATGGATTGATTCAAAAAGAGAAGATCATTGTTTCTATAAATCCTAGTTGCAAGCATAATTTCATCAAGGTTAATTTGGCAAAATAATTGGAAATTCCAGCAAAACACATTGAAAACACACAAGTGGATAATGAGGATGTTCTAGTGTATAAGGATTTGAAGATTTCTATGGATAAGTATGTGTTGCATGGTCATTTTTATACTTCAAAGATGGATAATATGGATGTTGTTTTGGGATATCATTGGATGGAATCTGCAGGTACTATCAATATTAATGTGCAGAAGAAATTCCTGAAGCTTTGGTATAAAAAGAAGAAAATCACATTACAAGATATTTCCATCAATAAACAGGTAGAGTACATGGAGGCTGAAACAGAAGATGTTCCAGGGACTGACATATCAGATAATGAGCCTTTGATGATCGACAATCAAACACAAACAGAGGTTGAAGCAGCAAGGGTTACAGGTACATCAGATGAGGGCTCAGTGGTTGAACTCATATTGGAAAAGAAGACACCACGATAGGCACCACAGCAGGGTGAATTAAAGAAAAAGACACCGTGGGTTAAAACTTCAACATATCATCACCCACATCACCCCGCAAGAAAACAACCAACAAAATGGCAACCAATTAGCCACAAGGACAACAACCCCCGTATGACGGATAGCGAGGAGCGAAGATCCACCTACTACACATCAACACAGAAGAGCTGCCACGGTCAACTTCCATCTCAAGTGAGCGAGGCACCAACAAGATCAAGGGTTCACCTTTCTCTTGGATGGCCAGATGCACATGCATGGTACCAGTGGACTACTCTTTTGAGTAGATCTTATTATTTGTGTTCTTCCCATGTTTCGGGGACGAAACATGCTAAGGGGGGTGGAATGTTATATACCTAGGGGGGATAATATGGGGTACAAAGGGAGGTACCCAAGGCAATAATGTAATAATGGGATGGGCCATAGTAATAAATAAGGTGGTTAACCCATATCATGTAAGGGACCACACGTAGTTAGTAATAATGTAATGGGCCCATGGTATTAGTTTGATGGTATGAGGGAACCATGGTAATGATCCATGGTATTGTATGTATGAGGCCTATATAGAGGCTAGAGACTCCACATGGAGGATGTCAAGGAATAATGTCAAGGATTATTGTATGAACAGGCATATGGCTTGTGGAGTGTTCTCCTTCCTTAAGGAGTGAATGTATGGTGTTGCCCTACCTTAAGGGTTTGATCAATAAAGAATCATTTCATATTATTTCTGGGTTTATTTGTATTCTCTTATATTATTGGATCAGATCTATAACATATCATCCACCATCCATCGCAACATTTTTAAGAGAAAATTCTAAGATTTAAGCAGTGGAAGATCACATCAAGCATCAACAACAAATTTTCCAACTCTTAAACGACAACCTCACTATGGAACATAATCAAATGAAACAACAAGAAGATCAACATTACAGTGAAAGAAGTTTGGATGTAAGTGACTGCGTATTTTTACGGCTACAGCCATACAGACAATTGTCCCTCAAGCAAGCTAAGAAGGATAATAAATTATCACCCAAGTACCATGGTCCTTACAAGGTGTTGCAAAAGATTGGTACTATGACATACAAATAACCTGGCTGCATTTTCTCGAGTACACCCAATTTTCTATGTTTCATGCTTAAAGAAGGTTATCAGTGACAATATCCCAGTTCAAATAGTGTTGTCATAACTTGATGAAGAAGGAAAAACCATATTTGAGCCTGAAGCAGTTGTGGAAACAAGAACCCAAAAACTACATAATCGATTAATTTCAATGGAAGAACGTACTGGCTGAAGATTCCACTTGGGAGAATGAAAATTTTGTACAAAGGCATCTAGAACTACTCGAGCATTGAGGAAAACACTTTTTTGAAGGAGAGGGGAATGTTAGGTCCCTATAATACTAGTGTATTCCTCTTATTGTTATTTTCAGTGTAGCCCCCTATTGTTATTGTTGTGCCCAAGTATCCCCCATGTGGTTATTTTCATGCCCCATAGAAGCCCACTATTGTTATTGTTGTGCCCTTACATTATTATTGTTATGCAGACTCTAATTATATTGTGACCCCTTAGACTCCTATATATACCAAGGAGGTCTTATCATATGTATCATCCAACAATTGTTCATTTATGTAATTTAAAGGAAGTTTCCCCTTTTAAGAGGTTAATATCTAAGTCATTAATCTATCTTTTCTTCTATTTTGGGAGATGGTTACATAACACAGAAGTATGTGTGAAAAATCAGTGACCTGATTCCCTACTGCAACAACTGATTAAATTTGTCCTACTTGTTAATTTATGAATCAAGTTATTTACAGCGTTACACAGTAAACATCGAGATAAAATATACTGCAACCTTCACAACAAAAAATATTGCAGAAGAAAGTACTAACCAAGAAGGAAATTACACACACACAAATGACACCATTGTTTTTGGACAATGTCCCCAGAAAAACCCAATGTGGGAAAATAGGTGCAACAATTGAGGGTTTTAATTATTATGGATTAGTTTCTGAATACAATATTTGGATGCCTTACTGGTTATCCAATAAATAGAATCTAAATGGAAAGGAAATTAGTGAGTAATACCTCACAATATCATTGGTGATTCGACATTGATCTAGCCACTGAATGGCTAGCTCCAAGCTACCTCTATGTATTCACTGCATTACTATTTGTCACAACTGATAGGGGCTCCATCCCTCCCTCTAGTTGATCAATTTGTTGGATGGATGCTTGATCCTCTAGCCCTGCGATCTCACACCCTGGTTCCTATCACTGGATATCATCTGCTCCTCAGCGAATCTGTGGATCTACTCTCGAGCTCTGTGCTCCCTCAGCATGGATTTATATTGCCCAGCAAGGCTCTATGTTGCCTCTTTTGTATCTCTCTCTTCCTCCTCTGCGATCTATCCCTGAATTAGGAAACTCTCCAATTGAAAAACTATCCCTGCCCCTCACTGCAAGAAATCATCTTGATGACTTCTCTAGCAACTGCTGTGCTTCTCTCTCGAGAAATTGATCTCTTGATCTAACACTCGATGTGTCTTTCCAAATGCCCATCAAGCCTCTTCTTATAATCTTCTTGTTGATTAATCAACGACACATATTACATTATAATCAATGGCTCATATCATCTTGGCTTGATCCTTGTCTTTCTTTAGAAGATTCACACCCTATTTAATTAATACACTTTAATTATTTTAATTTCCTAAGTTTAGACATAGGCATCCATTAAAAATAATTAATAATTTTAATTAAACCTCCTCCAGGTGGAATTTCCAAAAACAATTTCTGGGTATTGTGGAATGCATGTGTCCTAGCCTACTTGCAACATCTTGAGGCTATACCAGAAATGATGCTACCAGAAATCAACACTCCCTCTCAGCGAGGAATATGCTCTAGTGCTACAACCTACTGAAGTATCACTCTGTCTCTGCACCATCCTCTATTGCGCTACTGATGTCTAGATCTACTTCCCATCAAATATTGCGTAACTTTGAGTATGGCATATGTGCTACTACTGGCCCTGTTGAACTGCTACAAACACTCCATCTGCATTGCAACCCTCTCTAACCGCTGTTTCTGCAACTGCAAAAACTACAACAGAAAAGAATCCAAAATATTGAAATAAGTGTGTTCAGTATGATGCATCCGTCGTTCAAGATATGACTACTGCTAGCCTTTATGTTGTCACTAAATCCTCCACATTGTTTCCCACTCTGCACTGTGCCATCTTGACTGCTACCAACTCTGCTCTACGTTGCATAGTATTTGACCACTACTTGCTACTGCATCTATCACTCTGGCACTTAAACTGCACCAACCAACATTGGTCCATCCTGCTACTCTGACTATGGGCTCTTGTAGCAAGGTCTTGATCCAAGAGTTGGACTCCTCGAGGATCTTTCCCATTCTGTAGCACTTTGGGGCTACAACTCCAGATCACCCCACCTCAATCCTAGAGGCATCTCAATAAAAATTCCAAACACTTCCTCTAGTCTCGAGGACATCTTATCGATCTTAGTGGATGCAACTTTTGTATCCTAATTCTCCTGTTTTTCCCTCATTGTGAGAGGACACTGAGTGTTGTAGTGGCCCATCTCACCACACCTAAAACACTTGATATTTGAAACATCCCTTTTCCTCCTATGCTGCTCTAGTTTCCCCTTTGATGCAAGGGCCTGTTGTAGCGGCTACAACCACCCTCCAAAAATCTTCCTCAGCTTCGTTTTGGAGCCTCCCGACAAACCTTTCGCAGCATCATGTCTTGGTTCGTCAACTACACAAGCTTCAGTGATTTTCTTACAGAAAGATAGCCTGCCCATCAAAACTTCTTGCACTCCCCTCATAGGTCTTTCTCCCGAACTTGGTCCAGCTGTAGGCTAAGCAACTCCCTCAAAAATTTGTGAAATTCTGGAGGGAAACCAACCTTCCCTCCAAAATTTTTGCAATTTGTCAAGTAATCTGCTGGGCTCCAAAATTGTGCAATTCTATCTGGTAGTCTGCTGGGCTCCAAAATTACGCAATTCTACCAGTCAGGCTTCATCCAGAAAATTGTCCAATTCTTCCCAGCAGGGATGCTCATCCCAGGAATTGCGCAATCCTGGGCAGTAGTCAGTTGCTCTACCCATAAATTGTGCAAATCTCCTGGGTAGCCAGCCCAACTCCCTTACAGAAATGCACATTTTCTCCCAGTAGTTGAGAAGCCTCTTGCATGTGCAGTCGAGTTGACCGGTTCCCTCCCAGATCGATAAAAACCAATTTGCATGCATGGGATGCTTCTCCCAAGGTAGCATGAAAAGGCATCCCTTGATTCAAGGATCTACTTTTAGCAACTGGAGGTTGCATGCAAGGATCATCTCATAAACCTCCCACAAAGTGTCTCTCTTCCTAAATTTGTGGCATGCGCATCACATCCTCGATTTTATCAAAACTCATGAATCAGACATTGCAGAGCTCATTCCTAACATCAACCTTGTAGCTCTGATATCCCACATCACATCTAGGAGCTTTTGGCACATTCAGCTCAGTTGTTTTGGGGTAAGCCCGCTTCCCATGTATTGTGTTGTATTTCTGGCACTTTTTATGTTTCACTTCGTATGAATGGTGTCTTCTTGATTTTAGTGAGCACTTGCTGTCGTTCTGATACATACTAGCTTGTACTAGCACTATTTTAGTTTTCGTTAACATCTCGCTATTTTCACATGCATGAAGTTGTTTTTCATGAACAATCATTGATTCGGTGACTCGCCTCACCCACGTGCATGTTGTTATGTTTTTTCAATCTTTCATTCACTATTTGCACGCACGATCATTTACTTATGCTTACACTCAGTATCGCCGTGCATTCTCATTCACATTTGTTTTCACTCACCCGTTGGCGAGTCTGGGCAACCTTGGCCTGGACTCTGCCTCACCAAGATAGCATTGCGAAATCATGAGAGGGAAGGCTTTTTCTTCCTCTTAGAAAATGTGCATTTCTACCTAATGACTATCCTCTAGTCTTGCATTATGCAATTCTAAGGGACAGTGACTGCTAACCCCAAAAATTGCGAAATGCAATCACTGACCCTACAACCATTGCCAGCTGAGATTGCGCATTGCATAATTCTAGCGGTCAGTAGCTAGACTCAACTATGCATTTCATAGTTCTAGCAGTTAGTTAGCCTCCTAGCATCCTAGACTGTGCCTTGCGCAATCTTGGCAGTCAGTCTCCTGACCTCCTAGCAGAAATTGTGCAACCTTCATGATCAATCAAAGAGGTATGTTGCAAGTGAGTTCTCAAGTTCATTTTGGTTTTCCACTAACAAATTGCTTTCCATGAGTGTTTCCATGTCTCCAGGTATCTCAGGTGTTCATCTGCCTCTCAACAGTACAGGTACAATGGTTTCCAAGAGAGCAGAGTTGAAGAAACCATTCAGAGCACACTTGGGGATGCAGTCAATAAAGTGTCTATGGACTTGCCTACCCGCGAAGACATCAAGTTTTTCGTAGAAAATGACATCAAGATATGAAGACAGCAACATCATAGAGAGCAACATCATAAATAGCAGGAGAATGAAGCATATCGAATGCAACGAATGCAAGAGGAAGGTTGTTGAAAACACAGAGGTGGAACAAAGTTGCAAGCTTAAGCAGATCCACTTGTGGTGAAAGAAACTTTGGAGGCTCAAGCTATGAGGTGATGGCATGACATGAAGATCACACGAAGGCAGAGAATGGAATAGAGAAGGAGTTGCATGTTCTCAAGCAACAACTCAAGGGAGAATAGGAGCTACATACACAAGAGAATGAGTTGCAGGAAGAACAGGTAAAGCAGCAAGCGCAACATGAAATCACGGATGAAACTTTTCTTGTACAAGTTAAAGATCCATCCCAGTAGCTAGCATGGAACAAACATGGTGAGCAATGTTATTGATTGCATGCAAAGGAATACAGCAACATGCATGTCATTGTGCACACGCATGCGATCCCACCTATTCGGCACACTCACCAAGGCGAAGATAAGAAGCAAGTCCTACTGGAGCTGAAGATGTAATTGACAGTTGATGCGCATGACCACCAGAACACATTGGAGGATCAATACAAACACTATGCATCAGTGTGTTTCCCATTCGGCCGCACCCAAGAATTCCATGCACATGTTAGCAGACGAGTTGGATGGAGGAGCCACACCAATGCACCCAGATGCAATGGAGGCAAGAGTTCACTTCAGCAAGATGTCACCATGGAGCGTATGCACACCATCACAGATGGCCAGGCTTGGCATCAGCTCACCACCTTCACCATCACAAGCATGCCAAATAGTTGGTCTCACCACATTGGACCGAGTGTCAGTGATTTTTTACATGGATTGCTCAAGCCATTTTATCTCACATGGGCACATGTGCATTATAATATAACATCTTGTCAAGTGGAAGTTCAAGTGTCGATAGTGGGACGTAATAGCCATAGAGTAGATGAAGAGTCATGAGGGTAGATGAACTGTCACAAAGGGGAATGTCAAGGGTCACCCCACCCTTTGCTATAAATAGTACCTCATAAATCATTGTAAAGGATTTTGGTCAGCCAAGATTTCGATAAGACTATCTTAGAGAGAGCTTCGACAATATTGTAATGAGCCTTGGTTTCTCCACTATGCAAAGATAATACATCTCTTTGGAGGAGCAGGTGGTTGTGGCTATAATGTTCTACTATCAGAACTAGTGGTTGGACATGGATGTATTGTATCATTGGAACTCACACTCCTTAATATAACAAGAGCCAACACGTTTCATGCATATGATGTATTGTAATCTATGTTATCTGGTTTACTCTAAATGATATATGTATTGGTTCACTTACACATGCATTATAGCTATCTATGTATGTATGTATGAATCCTTCTGAAATGTGTTGTTGGTTTAACCATCACTTTGGATTGCTTGCTATCTTGTCTTCCATGTTGTGATGCATCTTCGCTCGTGTGTTCCCTTCTTAATTACGTGGTATTACAGGTTTCCAAGGGGAACACTCATATCAACCCCCCTGTGTCAGAACCTCTCATGCACCTTCCTTGGCTCACTGTAGTTGTCACACCCTTGTTACCAACAAAGTTATCTTACTTGCCTCTATGCGAAATCATGGTCAAGGCATTACCGTACGATCCACTGCTAGGACTCCTACACCAAATGGTCTGAGTTCTAATTGGGACTTCTTACCAAGGAGATCCCCTCACATGTTGGTGGGTCTAGTACCGTCAACATTTTGATGCTAGAAAGAGGGCTAGATGACAAGACAAGTCCTCACATCTATTTTGAACCTCTACATATCTATCATGACTAACTACCGAGTTGCTCTTCCAGAGTGTATGTCTTATGGAAGCTATCTCATTATCTCAGAAAAGCTCTCGAATAACTTGTCTCATAAAGCATATGATGGTGGAGGTCACATAGCCTTGGTTAGGCATGCGGTCGGAATTGTAGGCTCATGTGAAAGGCATGGAATCTTTGAATAATACATGACCTGTGCATTGTTCATTTACACGCTTCGAGGGAACCCAATGCACTGGTGTTCCACACTTCCCGAAAATCTATTCATTCTCTTGCTCATGTAGTCACAAAGATAGACTATGCTTTCAATCACTTTAACTATAAAGAACTCAACAAAGAAATTATGGAATTATGAAAAGAACCCGATGAATCCGTTGAACAGTTTTACACATGCTTTTGTAATCTTGTATACCGATTCCCTGAAGATGATATTGATTGGGAATTTCTTGATGGAATATTTGAGTATATTTTTCACACATCCGAATCCCGCTCAGCACACTTCGACGATGGAGCTACGCAATCACAGGAAGGCACAGTTGTTGTCACAAGTGATTGTCTGCCTTCACCTCATCAAACAACTCCACTACCCCGAAGTGGTGTGGGAGATCATGCACACACATCTGTTGAACTATCACATCCTCCCACCCCACCTACTCTTGATATATGCATAGATTTAGCTTGCAAGCTTGTTGGTGGTCATGTGGATTCATTCCCTCAACCTCCATCCCCATGTTTTGTTGATCCTTCAGATTGTACTGTCGTGTTTTCCATTCCTAACTCCTCACCTGCTGTGAATAAGGATCAAGCGGTAGACGAAGTTGGTGTCGTGCAGCCAACCTGCACCATCATTCATGATGAGTGTGTGCGGGAATGTAAAGAATAACTCACACTGAAGGATGACTCCCTTCCACTTTTTCCTAATCCACTTTATCCTCACATCCCTTGTGATTCTGTCACTACTGATTTCCCCTATGAAAACTCATTTCCAAATGTTTCTACTTTTGATCATTCATAAGACACGTCAAATGTAAGTCTGTCATTACAGTACGGAGAGGACACATCTTCCTCAGGAAATCTGTCCAATCTATCATCTATCTTTCCTAAAACCATAGAGGGTGAACATCTTTGCTTCCCATCTACCCATTTGCCTGATTCATCAAATCATGAGGATGCCAAAAAACATCCTGAATTTTCTGATCTTGGTTGTCGTGATCTCTCTACTTCTTCATCTGATCAAATGTTGATTCAATCATTCTTAGTTTGTCTAAGGAACTGGTCTACAATGATATATCCGTCAACGAAGTCAAAACCCCCTAGACTGTCGAGGCACTTCAGCCTGAACTGATGGTTATGTCAGGCCCTCGCTGTCCTGAGGTTGGTTTCACTTCTGATCAAGAAATTGTTGAAACACTCAAGGATCCTCATCACTCTCTGCTTTGCATTGAATATCAACCAAACACCTAGATTTAATTTCCTCCACTCAAACTACACAATCCCATCGCTCATGCGTTGGAGGAATATTACACAGAAAGCACACATGCACAACGTAAGTGGTCTACCTTTCTCATGTTTTCTTGCATGTCACAATCAAGAGAATTTATACACTCAACATCTGCACAAAGTGTATCACAGCACCATGGCAGCTCCACAGAATGCATGTCATGCACTTTCACTCATCTTTGTTATGTGGTACCTTGTAAGCTCGGACTGTGTCTGTCTTCATCGTTATATCTTTCACGCTTGATAGTTCGCACAACCGGGTTGCTCACAGACCAAGCCTTCACCAACATGGGTCAACCAATGCATCGTTGGCTGCATTGGAAATATCACTTCACGTGATTAGGCCCATGCACCATTAGATTAGGAGTAGGAGTAGTGTTTTCTTTCAGTCTGTTTGCTTACATGCTTGTTTGCTTACTTGCTTTGTTTGTTTGTTTATCTACTTGTTTGTTTGCTTACTCGCTTTGCTTTCACTTTTGCTTCTGCTTTCGCTTTGATTTTTTGTTTTTTGTTTGCTTGTTTCATTCGTAGGTTAGTTTCACATGAAAGCATGGATGACTCGAGAAACAAGTTGGGTAAAGTATGAGTTGACTTGTAGAACTATCAACATTTGGTTATCTATTGTATGCTCTCTTATGTAAGCACTTGTTATCTTCAGTCCATGATACATCAATGGAAAATACGTGTTATTCGAAGTGAACCTTGGTGAAAACACAACGCTTGCACGCTAACTAGTATCACCTACTCTAGTTGGTTATTTTTTTCCTAATCCTTGTCAGCTCATTCAAGTAGAGTAAGGTGAGGAGGAAAACCTTAACAAGCATGTCAGTGGCATACATAAACTACTTATCCACAAGAACAACCTCTTCTGCTCTCAACAAGTTGGGTACCCTCTTCTGCCTCTGAAATGAATAATTGTTATGCATAGTTACGAAGATGAAAAATAAAAATGAAAGAGTGAAAAAAGTTTGAAAAAATGAAAATAAATAAGGTGAAAAAAGAGAAATGCTTCCTCCGTAGAGAGGTGATGCAAGTAACTTCGTCGGGTTACTAACCAGGCTTGCTGGCAGCAGAGCCATGCATGTGTTCATATGTGACTCCACTAGGGTACTGTCGAGGCCTACTGGCAGTAGAGCAACACCAAAGATGAAATTAAGACTCTGACAACTATACTGCTTGCGCACCAATATACCCCTCAACCCTAATCGAAACAACTATGTTTCCTTGGCTCTGAATGGGTGTTAATCGACTAAGATATTAGTAGATGCTACATCTTACAATCGAGCCAGTGTGAAACCAAGATGAACTGAGAACTGAACAATACTTCCGGAGGTGTTAGACTTGCTTTTCACGAAGAAGGTCCATTCAGAGAGTTGGAGTTCTACCAGTGTGTCTCCAGGTGTTGTAGCGGTTACAACCACCCTCCAAAATGTTTCCTTAGCTTCATTTTGGAGCCTCCCTACCAACCTTTCACAACAACATGTCTTGCTTCGTCAAGTACACAAGCTTGAGTGATTTTCTTACAGAAATACAACCTACCCATCAAAACGTGTTGCACTCCCCTCATAAGTTGTTCTCTCGGACTTAGTCCAGTTGCAGGCTGAGTAGGTCCCTCAAAAATTTGCGTAATTTTGGAGGGAAACTAGCCTTCCCTCCAAAATTTGCGCAATTCTATCTGGGAGCCCACTGGGCACAAGAATTGCGCAGTTCTGCCAATCAGGCTTCATCTAGAAAATTGTGCAATTCTTCCCAGTAGGGCTGCTCAACCCAGGAAGTGCTCAATCCTAGTCAGCAATCAATTTCTCTGCCCAAAAGTTGTGCAAATCTCCTGGGAAGCCAGCCTAGCTCCCTTCCAGAAATGCACATTTTCTCCCAGCAGTTGAGCAGCCACTTGCATGTGCAATTGAGTTTACCAGTTCCCTCCCGGACCGAGCAAAACTGATTTGCATGCATGGGATGCTTCTCCCAAGGCAACATGGAAAGGCATCCCTTGATTTAGGGATCTACTTTTAGAAGTTGGAGGTTGCATGCAAGGATCATCTCAGAAACCCCCCACCAAGTGTCACTCTTCCTAGATTTGTGGCATGCGTGTCACATCCTCAATTTTCTAAAAAAGAATGAACTGGACACTGCAGAGTTGATTCCTAACATCAAACTTGCAACTCTAACATTCCACATCGCATCTAGGAGCTGTCGGCGCATTCAACTAAGCTTTTTTTGGGGTAAGCCCACTTCCCATGTCTTGTGTTGCATTTCTCGTGCTTTTTGTGTTTCGCTTCATATGAATGTTTTCTTCTTGATTTCATTGATCGTTTGTTGTTCTTTTGATACATACTAGCTTGTACTAGCACTGTTTTAGTTTTCTTTAACATCTCATTGTTGTCACATGCATGAAGTTGTTTTTCACGAATGGTTGATGATTCAGCGACTTGCCTCACCCACATGCATGTTGTTCCGTTTTCTCAATATTTCATTCATTGTTTTCATGCACAACCATTCACTTATGCTTACACTCAGTGTCACCATGCATTTTCATTCACGTTCATTTTCAGTTTCCTATCGACAAGTTGTAGGTTTTAACCCCGTACAGAAATTACCTGCATATGAATTCTAAAACATAGAAAATAAACAATAGTGAGAGCATAACACGTAAAACAAATATACATAGAGATTTTCCCCTAGCTCCCAAAATTGGGACTACCAGATTTATTTTTCATTATGTTCTTTTCAATGTTACCATACATATATATACATGCCAAAGCATCCATAACCCCAATCCATTAACCCTTGATTAGAACATAATCATAGTTCTGTTGACCGTATCTACAAAATACCATCGACTGAAAACCATTGCGCCCAAAACCATGTGCGAAAACCATGCACAAAACTATAGGTAGGTCCACCCACCTAGTTCTAACCCCCTAGTTGAACTAGGGGAGCTAGTTGTGGAAAGAATATAATACAACCCAACACGAGTCTGGGTAGCCTTGGGCCAGACTCTGCCTCACCAAGACAGCATTGCGCAATCTTGAGAGGGAAGGCTTTGTCTTCCTCTAACAAAATGCACATTTCTACCCAGTAACTATCCTCTAGTCTTGCATTGCACAATTATGTGGGATAGTGACAACTCGCCCAAAAAATTGTGCAACGCAGTCACTGATCCTGCAACCATTTCCAGTTGAGATTGCGCATTTTGCAATTCCAGTAGTCAACAGCTAGACTGGATTGTGCATTCCACAGTTCCAACAGTCACTCAGCCTCCAAGAAGCCTAGACTGTACCTTGCACAGTCTTGGTAGTCAGTCTCCGAAGCTCTCGACGGAAATTCCTTAACCTTCATGATCTTTCACATAGGTATGTTGCAAGTTAGCTCCCAAGTTCATTTTGGTTTTCGACTTATGGATTGCTTGCCATGAATGTTTCCATGTCTCCAAGAATCGGAGGTGTTCATCTACCTCTCAGTAGTATGGGTACAATGGTTTCCAATAGAGTAGAGTCGAACACATCGTTCAGAGCAAACTTGGGGATGCAGTCAATCAAGTGTCTATTGACTTGCCTACCCACAAAGACTTCAAGTTGGTCATAGACAAGTACTTTAAGATATGACGGCAGCAACATCATAGCGAGCAACATCATGAACAACAGCTGAAGGCAGCTGGATCAGATGCAATGAATGCAAGAGGAAGGTTGTTGACAACACAGAGGCGGAACAAAGTTGCAAGCTCAAGTAGATCCACTTGTGGTGAAAGCAACTTTGGAGACTCAGGCTATAAGTTGATGGCACGACATGAAGATCACGCGAAGGAAGAGAACATAATAGAGAAGGAGTTTTATGTGCTTAAGAAGCAACTCAAGGAAGAACAAGAGCTGCATAGACAGGAGAATGAGTTGCAGAAAGAACAGGTACTGCAACGGGTGCAACCTACACACACAAATGAAACTTCACCTGTACAATTTAAAGATCCATTCCAGCAACAAGCACGGAGCAGACATGGTGAGAAGTGTTGTTGATCGCATGCAAGGGAATACAACAACATGCATGCCATTGTGTGCACGGATGCGACCCCACCCATTTGGCACACTCACCGAGGCAAAGACAAGAAATAATTCCAACTGGAGCTAAAGATGTAGTTGACTTTGATGCGCATGACCACCAGCACACGCTGGAAGATCAACACGGACACTATGCATTAGTGTGTTTTTGGCTTAGCCTCACCCAAGAAGACCATGTGCATGTTAGCAAACAACTTGGATGGAGTACCCACACCAATGCACCCGGATGCAACGGAGACAAGAGTTCGCTTCAACAATATGTCACCATGCAGCACATGCACACCATCATGGATGACTAGGTTTGGCATTAGCTCACCACCTTCACCATCACCAGCATGTCAAGGAGTTGGTCTCACCACATCAGACCGAGTGTCAGTGATGTCTTGCATGGATTGCTCAAACCATTTTGTCTCACATGGGCACATGTGCATTGTAACAACCATAGAGTAGACGAAGAGTCATGAGGGAAGATGAACTATCACAAAGGGGAATGTCAAGGGTCAACCCACCCTTTGCTATAAATAGGACCTCATAACTCATTGTAAAGGCTCTTGGTCAGCCAAACGTCCGATAATACTATCTTAGAGAGAGCTTGGAATGTATTGTAATGAGCCTTGGCTTCTCCACTGCGCAAAGCTAGTACATCTCTTTGGAGGAGTAGGCAGTTGTGGCTATAACATTCTGCTATCGGAACTAGTGGTTGGACATGGATGTATTGTATGACTGGAACTTACACTTCTTAATATAACAAGAGATAACGCTTTTCATGCATACGTTGTATTGTATTCTATGCTATCTATTTTACTCTAAATGATATATGTATTGTTTGGCTTACGAATGCATGTATTGCTATCTGTGTATGTATGTATGAATCCTTCTGAAATGTGTTGCTAGTTTAACCATCACTTTGGATTGCTTGCTAACTTTCCTTCCATGTTGTGATGCATCATCGCTCGTGTGTTCCCTTCTTAACTGCATGCTATCACAGGTTTCCAATGGGCACACTCATCTCAACCCTCGTGTGTTAGAACCTCTCATACACCTTCCTTTGCTCAATGCAGGTGTCACACCCTTGCTACCAACAGAGTTATCTTACTTTCCTCTATGCGAAATCGCGGTCAAGGCATTACTGTATGACCCACTATTGGGACTCCTACACCAAATGGTCTGAGGTCTAATTGGGAGTTATTATCAAGGAGATCCCCTGATATGTTGGCGGGTCCAACACCGTCAACAGGGCCACGTCCTCCTCTTCGTTCATGGCCTTCATCCCACTACTGATACTGCGACTGATTCTAGCCTTCACCAAATCATGCCTCATTTCCTCCTATTTCAAAATAGCCCATACACGTTCCCAATATGGAAAATTTTCTTTGCCCTGGATGCTCTAAACAAACACTTGCCAATCTTCAAAAATGCTATTTAGTGTTAATCGAACAAACTCTATAGGTTGCGGACCTGACCCTATTGAATCCAACGGATCTCGAACTTCCTGAAGCCTCTTACAGAAGGGGTCTATTTGCTCACCTTTCTACATCCTTGTGCATCTCAACTTCTCTTCTAAGTACATCTTCAGTTGCTCATAAGATCCTTTGTATAACATGGCTAAGGCTTCCCACATCTTCCAGGAAATATCCTTTCTAGCTATATGGGATACTACATGATCTCGAACTTCGTCGAGAATGATCCTCTTAGTCTTCACCATTTCAGCCTTGTACTTCTTGAGTGGATATTCATTGGTGGGTACAACTACCACACAATCGACATACATATTGAGATCATGTTCATCTAGAAGGCAAGACATCCTAGCCTTCCAGATCACATAATTGGAATCTTCATTCAACCAATCTTGATCTCTCAACATAGTTGATGCCATCTCTCTTGAAAAAGTCAAACTGCCTCTTCTATCCTCTACGCAGTTGTTGTCTTGATCTATGCACTCCGTACTGGAGTATGCATATCTGCACCTGGCTATTGCTGCTCTACAGTGAGAAATCGAATTCCCTGGTTAGGAATTCCCTGAGCGAGAAATTCCCTCAGTGTGCCTTCTTCCTTTTTCTGACATTTTTCTACCGCAACAACTACTGCATAAAACTGCGTAACACCTGAAGACTGCTCTGTGCTGAAGATGTTGATGTGTTGCTCCCTCTGCCGCTGACAAATCTTAATCTGGAAACTCTTTCTCTCTATCGACTCAATCAGAGAGATATTTTTCCTTGAGAATATTTCCCTCCTGGCATAGGACTACGCAATCCTTCTAGGGATTCAATCTGCTTCCTATGCAACTCTTCGATCTCCCTCTTCATCTAAGTGTTGGGCTCTTTCGTCTCTGCTTTCCTGCTTCACCTGCACTCTAATACCATGTGAAAAATCAATGACCTGATTCCATACTATAGCAAGTGATTAAATTTCTCCTACTTGTTAATTTCTGAATCAAGTTATTTACAGTGTTACACAGTAAACATCGAAATAAAATTTATTGCAACCTTCACAACAAAAGATAATGCAGAAGCAAATACTATGCAAGAAGAAAATAACACACACACAAATGACACCATTGTTTTTGGACAATGTCCCCGAAAAAACCCAATGTGGGAAAATTGGTGCAGCATATGAGGGTTTTAATTATTATGTAATAGTTTTTTAATACAACCTTTGGATTCCTTACTAGCTATCCAATACAAAGAATTTGATTGGCAGAGAAATTAGTGAGAAATACCTCACACTATCACTTGCGATTGGACACTGAACCAGCCACTGAATGGCTAGCCCCAAGTTGCCTCTACACAATCACTACGCTGCTTTGCATCACAACTGATAAGGACTATGTCACCCCCTCTGGATGATTGATTTGATGGCTGGATGATTTATCCTCTGGCCCTCCGGTCTCAGACCCCAGTTCTTAACACTAGATCTAAAATTCTCCTCAGCAAATATGTGGATTGCCTCTGAGGCTCTATGCTACCTCAATGTGGCTTTACACTATCAAGTGTGGCTCTATGAAGCCTCTTCTGGATCTCTCTCTACCTCCTTTGCGATGTATCCCCGGATGAGGAAACTCTCCAACCGAAAAACTATCCCTGCTCCTCACTGCAAGAAATCTCCTCAATGACTTCTTTGGCAACTGTTGCACTACTCTCTTGAGAAAATGATCTCTTGATCTCGCACTCAATGTATCTTTCCAAATTCTCATCAAGCCTCTTCTTATCATCTCCTCGTTGATTAATCAACGTCCCATATTAGATTATAATCAATGCTTCAGATAATCCTGACTCGATCCTCGTATTTCTCTAGAAGATTCACACCCAGTTTAATTATTACACATTAATTTAATTAAAACACTTTAACAATTTTAATTTCCTAAGTTTAGAGTTAGGAATCCATTAAAAATAATTAATAATTTTAATTAAACCTCCTCTGGGTGGAATTTCCCAAAACATTTTATGGGTTTTGTGGAATGCATGTGTACATCCTATGCTACCTGAAATCAACAATCCCTCTTAGCAAGGAATGTGCTCTAGTGCTGCGACCTACTGAAGCATCACTCTATCTCTGCACCATCTTTTGTTGTGGAGTTGATGTCTAGCTCTACTTCCCATCAACTATTGTGCCACTCTGACTGCTACATCTATGTGGCTACTGGCCCTGTTGAACTGATGTGAACACTCCATCTACACTGCAACCCTTTCCAACTGTTGTTGCTGCAACTGCAACAACTGCAAGAGAAAAGCATCCAAAATATTGAACTAACTGTGTTTAGTATGATGCATCCATCGTCTCAAATCTGACTGCTGCTAGCCTCTGTGTTGTGACTGAATCCACTACATTGTTGTTGACTCTGCATTGTTTCCAACTCTCCTCTATGTTCCTTAGTATCTGACTACTACTAGCTATTGCATCTATCACTCCGGCACCTGACAACATCAACTAACATTGGTCCATCCTGCTATTGCTAACTATGGGCTCTGATAGCAATGTCTTTATCCAAGAGTTGGATTCCTTAAGGATCCTACCCATCGTATAGAACTTTGGGGCTACAACTCCAGATCACCCCAAGTCACCCCTATGGGAATCTAGGTAATCATGGAAAACTCTTCCTCCAGTTTGGAGGACAACCTGTCGATCTCAGCGGATACAGATTTCTGATCCTACTTCTCCTCTTTGTCCCTCTTTCTAAGAGGACACTAAGTGTTGTAGTGGCCCATCTCACCAAACTTGAAACACTTGATCTTTGAAACATCATTTTTTCCTCCTATGTTGCTCGTGCTGCCCCTTTAATGCAAGGGCCACGTCCTCCTCTTTGCTCACGGCCTTCGTCCCATTGCTGCTACTGCCATTGATTGTGGCCTTCACTAGATCATGCCTCATCTCCTCCTACTACAGATGAGCCCATAAATGTTTCCAATTTGGTAGGTGTTTTCGTCCCAGGATTCTCTGGAAAAACACTTGCCAATCTTCAGAAATGTTATTCAGCGCTAATTGAACAAACTTTGTAGGTTGCAACCCTAACCCTACTGAAGCCAAATGATCCCAGACTTCTTGAAGCCTCTTAAGGAAGGGGTCTATTCACTCCCCTTTCTACATCCTCGTGCATCTCAACTTCTCTTCTAAGTACATCTTCCACTCCTCGAAAGATCCTTCGTATAGCATCACTAAGGCTTCCCACATCTGTTAGGCAATATCCTTGCTAGTGATATGGGATACTACATGCTCTTGAACTCTGTCGAGAATGATCCTCTTAGTCTTCACCATCTCAGTCTTGTACTTCTTGAGTGGGTCTGTATCATCAAGTACAGTTACCACACTATCGACATACATCTTGAGATCATGCTCATTTAGAAGGAAAGATATCTTAGCCTTCCAGATCACATAATTGGATGCTCCGTCCAACCGATCTTGATCTATCAACCCAGCTAATGTCATCTCTCTTAAAAAATTTGAACTAATCCCTCTCTCCTCTGCACAGCTATTGGCTTGCTCTACAAATTCCCTACTGGAGTAAGAAAATCTACACTCGGATACTACTGCTCTGCAATGAGAAATTGAATTCCCTGGCTAGGAATTCTCTGAGGGATAGATTCCCTCAATGTTCCTTCTTATTTTTTCTTACGATTTTCTTCCCCAACAACTGCTGTAGAAAATTGTGTCCCACCAGAAGACTGCTCTACACTAAAGCTTTTATTGTGTTGCTCCCTCTGCCATTGAAAAATCTCAATCTGGAAACTCTTTATCTCTGTCGACTCACTCTGAGAGATATTTTTCCTTGAGAATATTTCCCTACTAGCACTTGACTACACAATCCTTTTGGGGATTTGATCTGCTGCCTATGCAACTCTTCAATCTCCCTCTTCATCTCAACACTGGGATCTTCTATCTCTGCTTTCCTGCTTCACCTATGCTCTGATACCATGTGAAAAATCAGTGACCTGATTCCATACTATAGCAAGTGATTAATTTTCTCCTACTTGTTAATTTATGAATCAAGTTATTTACAGTGTTACAGAGTAAACATCGAAATAAAATCTATTGCAACCTTCACAACAAAAAATACTACATAAGTAACTACTAAGAAAGAAGGAAACAACACACACACAAATGACACCATTGTTTTTGGATAATGTCCCCGAAAAAACCCAATGTGGGAGAACTGGTGCAACAACTAAGGGTTTTAATTATTATGCAATAGTTTTTTAATACAATATTTGGATGCCTTAATAGCTATCCAATACAAAGAATCTAACTAGTAGAGAAATTAGTGAGAAATTGTTAGTATCCTAAATTGCCCTATTTTCTACCCCATTTCCATCAATATCAATCTCTGTTTTATCTCAATAAAACACCCTTCTTTCCTGCACTAGTACAAGATAGTTGCCCATTCCTGCACATGCTCATAATTTATATTAAGATTTATTACAACAATTTATTAATATTTTTATATAGATTTCATGCCTATTTACATACTTCTTGTAACTCATATTGATTTCCTAGAGCAATCGTGGAACTTAGTGTTAATGATGAATGAGTTGACTAGTGAAGGTAGATTCCTAGGTTTCTGAGAATCTAAATCTTCCACGAGGACGGGTCTCGATCCTTGACTCCGTGTCTAATTCCTGATGAACTGAAGCAGGATAATAGGTGGCACACATTCAGGTATTATTCTCCAAAGTTAGGTTACGGCCAAGTGAAGTTCATGTGTATTATAACTACTGGCCAAGTTTGTAATTTTGGATTTCTAAGTTTGTTTGACCGAAAGGCCTGAACAAGAAATATTTGTAATTAGTGTAAACAACCTAGAGACGAAAGGATATATATGATATAGATCATAGGTAGGAAGGTAGTGAACCATCGACTGTCATTTTGTTTTATGTAATCTGGTTATCGCCTCAGCTCTGGGGCTAGACTGCTCTGTAATGTATATTTGCCAAATCAAGTAATACAAGAGAACCACCATGATTTTCATACGCAACGTTTAGTTTATCTTTGATGTCCATTTGAAGTGCTGAGCTTTTTTGTTCCTTAGAAGGGGAATGAGCTCGTTGGTTAGGGCCCAGCCAACCCAACTTGTTTACCCCTCTCACTTTCGCTATTCAGTAAGACGGTGTGGTTATTTCTTTTGCAACTGTGTGATGTTATAGTTTTAATCATTAATCTTTAAGTTATGAATTAAAATATCTTTTGTAGCTAATGTGTGAAACGGATCCGTGGTTTGAGAGTAGCTGTGTTTATTTTGCTTATGAAATATCTTTCTCACATTTCCTTTACTCTCATTCTCTGTTTTAATTCATTTTCAATCGGATTGTGCAAGGAACTCTTTCCTGCACCAATGCATGTTGTTGCCTGCACTTTGGTCTAGTCATTCGTTGCAACAAAAAGTGAATCACTTACCTACATATTATTTTCAGTTATTTCACAAGTGAATGAACCATTAATTGAGTAACTGTCTTCAGTATTAAAAGTTCATCTTTAAAATATTCGGAAGCAATTGTATCAAATTATCATATTATACTTGCAAAGAACATAAGAATTTTGGGTGAAGTACCAAAGTTGATTAACACATGCAAAATACTTAGGCTACTGTTTGATTCTTTTAAAGTGATTTTATTTCATGAAGTTTATTTCATTTGCAAAGTTTAATGAATTGAAGCATTTCCTTTTTCATAGATAATTTACTTCAGAATTTCATTTACAGTTGCAATTCTTTTTCAGCAAATCTTTCAGTTCTTTTGAAAGTAACTTGGAAACTAAGTGAAGGGAGCTCTGCCTCGGTGCAAGAACAAGTCTCTTGTCATAGAAATAGAATGCTCTAAGCCCTGAGTCTTAGAGAATCTTCACTCAGACAGAAGTCTTTAGTAAGGAAGGTCAAATATACTCTTATATAGAAATATTGTACCTGTACTAGTGCAAGTAGATTGCAACAGTGCAAGGATAGGTTGTTTGTGTGAGAGGAAGATCAGAAGGAAGACAAAATTCAGCAAGGACCCAATTGTCAAACTATTTACCATACATCTAAATATGAACATAGCATTTCATTCTAGCATTTAAGATTGTTTCCATTGTGTGGAATTTCTTTACTTGATTTACTTGCAAATTGTCTTTTACATTCCAACACTAGAGTTTCTTTGGCTTTAATTACCTTTCCGATTTTTTTCTGTCTAATTTTTCAAATCATTTCGTTTAAGAAGTAGGATTAGAGATAGGAAAAGTTCATACCATTTTTGGCATTTCTCGTGCTTCGTCTCTAATTTTACGAAACCCTTGGGTTGACAATTAAGTGTTGAGGAGTTTGCTTAAGCATAATTCCTGCACCCAATAGAAACACCTCACGCTATCACTGGCGATTCGGCACTGATCAAGCCACTGAATGGCTAGCCCCAAGCTACCTCTACGCAGTCACTATGCCGCTCTGCATCACAACTGATAGGGATTGTGTCACTCCCTCTAGATGATCTATTTACTGGATGGATGCTCAGTCCTCTCGCCCTCCGGTCTCACACCTTGGTTCATAATACTGGATCTAATCTGCTCCTCAGTAAATCTATGGATCTCCTCTCAGGCTCTGCACTACCTCAACGTGGCTCTACGCTGCGTCTTCTGGATCTCTCTCTACCTCCTCTGCGATGTATCCCCAGATAAGGAAACTCTCCAACAGGAAAAATATCTCTACCCCTCACTACAAGAAATCTCCTCTATGACTTCTTCGGCAACTACTGTGCTGCTCTCTTGAGAAATTGATCTCTTGATCTCACATTTGATATATCTTTCCAAATGCCCATCAAGCCTCTTCTTATAATCTTCTCGTTGATTAATCAACGACCTAGATTAGATTCTAATCAATGATTCAGATCATCTTGACTTGATCCTTATCTTTCTCTAGAAGATTCACACACAGTTTAATTAATATAGTTTAATTATTTTAATTTCCGAAGTTTATACTTAGGCGTCCAGTAAAAATAATTAATAATTTTAATCAAACCTCCCCGAGTGGAATTTCCCAAAATGATTTCTAGGTATTATGGAATGCATGTGTCTTAGCCTCCCTACAAAATCTTGAGGCTAGATCACATCTAATGCTACCAGAAATGAACAGTATGTAGAGTGGGTACTTGTTAGATGTGGAATTTATTTCTACATGCAACGAGTGTCTTCTCTTGAAATTTGAGTGAACATACAAGTAGATAAGTCGAAAAATATAATAAAATGAAATTGTCTTCTTATTTTCTCTCTAAAATATTTTCCCCTCTCGATGAAATCACCATCTTGAATCTTATTGGTTCTTTTAAAGTTAATTTTTTAAGTATATTTTTTGCTTTGAGGCTCATTTTTTTACTTCAAAGTTCAACAACAAGTGCATAGTATGAGATGGGTATAAGGGAATATTTCATTTTTCTTTAGTAAAAACTTTAGATTTATGGTGTCACGTCAAGGATAACACATGTGGATGGGGAAGAAAATGATATTTCATATGAGTTTTTACTTTATTGTGCCAAATGGCGCATTCTAAAGCATAGTATGAGGGAGATGTGTAATTTCTTCCCTGCTCAATGTTGAATTGACAGGTGCCCATTTTAAAATGAAAATAAAATATTCCTTAAATACAAAATAATGTCTGTTATAATAAAAATAAAAAATGAACATACATGTTTGGTTTTAGTTTTAATTAAAAGAATTATAAAACATCAATAATCTAATTTTCTTCTTGATTAGATGTTGATATTACAAACCAATATGAATGAGATGTGACAAAATTATTTTTCTCACCCTCAACCATAAATAAAATATTTTCATGTCTATGCGAAATAACATAATTTTATATCAGATTTTAGAAAAGATAAAGTAATTAAGATTAAGACACACCTCATATTTTCATTTTTGCATGTGTGGAAAATGTATAATTCTTACACTTTTAAAAGTACTTTTAAGTGTACTCATTACTTCTATCCATGAACTTAAAATAAGTGAAATTATTTGATTTTCAGCAGTAGTTTCATCAACATTTCAGCAGCAATTTCATCAACGTTTTTGAGGAACTGCGCAGAACCCTAAGGGGGTGATTTTCGGGGGTCAGCCATTTCAAGAAAGCTTTTTGGGTTTTTTTGGGTTTTTTGAGTAGAGTCCGATTCCAGAGTTTCAACCTTTTTTGAGGAGGGGAGCAGCCCCAAATCCACATTTGATGGTAGTTTCCCAGAAGCTGGGACACAGCTCAGTGTGAGGCCATTCCAGGAAATATTTTTGGGTTTTTTTGGGTTTCTTGAGTAGAGCCCGAATCCAGAGTTTCAACTTTTTCTGAGGAGGGGAGAAACCCCAAATCATCATTTGTTTTCTAGCAGCAACAGCAGCACAACAACAGCATCCACGCAGAGAGGCCATTATTGTCATTCTGAGAGTATTTCTTCACTTTCCTTGTGAAAGTCAAGGTGCCATCTGTCTAATAATCTCTTGTACTCATTTATTGCTCAGTATAATAAAATGGCTTAGCATTTCTCACTGCATTTCTTGTGTATCTGCTTATATTTCCGGTTTACATTATTATATGTTGTTCCACTGTTATTTTATCACATCTGGGTTATTATATCATTTGCACATATTTGGTTGGAGTTTTTGCTGGGGTTTGAGGAATATTCTTGGTTAGGAATATTACAGTGGTATCAGAGCATAGATCTGGCTCAGCCTATGGAGCTGGCAATCTATGACACCGGGAGAAAAACCATACATTTGTTACAGAGATACTGGACGTAGGTTGGAGAATACCTACGGAGAGGGAGATTGTGTTCCTGTGGTAAACGTTGAATAGAGAGAGCCAGTAGAGGATGCAAAGCAGTTGGCAGACGAGGACGGGAAGAGATTTGCGAATATGCTCCTTAAATTAGTGCAGGATTTGTCGAGGCAGATTAAGGTGATGGGGCAGAGATTCACAGTAGTAGAGGCCAAACAGCGTGAGAGCCCATGAGTTTTTTAGATTGATGAGGGATCGGGTGCATCTCATCACTTTCCAGAGCAGTGTGATATTACGCAGCAGGTGGCCTCACATGCCCCTACACGCTCTACCATGCCCACTTGCTTAGGAGTAGACACAGGGGCCATAGCCTAGTAGGAGGCAGAGCCCGGACATATGGGCGATTATTTTGTAGAGTACTAGGCCTATGGGTAGGAGTTCAGGGAAGTCATCTCATTCAAAGATTTTGTTTAGCTCCAGCGAGATAGCAGACCCCGCGACCATCATAGAGGGTACCGGCATTACCATGACGATGACACCCACCGTGCAACGAGCAGATTCCACTTACCTACGTTTGATGGCTCATCAAATAGTTCGGCAAAGTCTTGGGTAGAGAAGCTAGACATTTATTTCCAGCTTAACCAGATGTCGGAGGCAGAGGCCATCAAGGTGGCAACATTGCATTTGGATGGTGAGGCCCGGGATTGGTGGTTTCATGGGATGGTTACACTAGGGCACTCCATAGTGACGACATATGCTGAGTTTACTAGGAGACTAATGGAGCGATTTTATCGGAGGGATCTAGAGCAACATTTTGTTGAGCTGACAAGGCTCAAACAGAGAGGGAGCCCAGAGAACTACATTGCAGATTTCTTAAGGGTCTCTATGATGGTGCCAGACCTATCCACAACACGAAGGGTCTATATGTATGTTGAGGGGTTAGCAGAGCCACTTCGGTGTTTAGTCCGATCCACTAGACCAGCTACGCTGCAGGATGCTATCAGCAGGACCCGGGACTTAAAGGATGTCTTACCCAGGACCTGGACACCTTACCCCCAGAGACAAACTTTCCAGTCTAAGGGAAAGGATGTGAGGATTCCACCTCCAAAGGGGAATCCAAGATGTGTGCAGATTGACGATGATGTCAAGAGGGAGCTGAAGAAGAAGCGGTTGTGCTTCACATGTCAGGAGCCATGGGCACTAGGACATAGATGTGCTGCTGGTAAAGCACATTTTATTGAGGTCTTCTTCGAGAGCAGTGGAGAAGAGGATGACGAGGAGGATGTGGAGGCAGGAGATAGCCATGCCATACAGGGACCTTTGCCACCTCCACCACCACCAGCAGGTGGTGCATCTTTTGCACCCACCGGAGGGGCCCTTGCAGCGTTGTGGGGAGTTCCCAAGTATATGATGCTACGCGTACGAGGGACAGTACGTGGCCAGTGCGTATCCGTTTTGGTTGACAGTGGGGCAACCCACAACTTCATCGATGCCCAGATGGTTGAGCGGAGAGGTATACAGACAGAGAGCTTTGATGGGTTTTCAATCCTGGTCCCAAGAGATCAGACCATGATGTGTACTCATTATGTTCCAGAGCTTTCAGTGACGATGGGAACCTACACATTGACTAACCACTTTTTCTTGGTTGATATTCTGGACACCAACATGATACTGGGTGTTCAGTGGCTTATCACTCTAGGGAAGGCCACGATAGATTATAAGACCCTGGAGATGGAGTGGGATGATGAGAAGACAAGGAGGCATGAGAAGATACAAGGACAACACACATATCTGCCTCAGACTGTTTTGACTCATCGAATGGAGGCAGTCTTCTCAAAGGGAGACATAGAGTGGGTAGTGGAGCTGCGTGCATCAGAGGCAGGGACTACAGGGCAGATGGTACATCCAGAGATACAGTCTATCCTTGATCGATATGCCATAGTGTTTGGGGAGATTCCACTAGGAAAGCCACCAGATCGGGGGTTTGAGCACACCATCGAGCTTGAGCAGGGCATACAGGCTGTGATTACCACCCCCTATAGGCACCCCAAGGCCTATCAAGATGAGATTGAGAGGGCTATCCAGGAGATGCTGGCCATCATGCATGCATTGGCTAAGTACCGGTAGTATCTGGTGGGTAATAGGTTTAGGGTGATGACTGATCACAACAGCCTCAAGTTCTTTTTGGAGCAGAAGCAGCTACAGGAGAGGCAGCAGAAGTGGATCAGCAAGATCCAAGCATATGACTTTGACATTGAGTATGTCAAGGGTAAGAACAACGTGGTAGCAGATGCCCTTTCACGTAGACCAGCCACGTTGTCTCTTATGAGCTTGGATACAGACTGGAGGGCTCGGATCTTAGTAGAGTACTCCAAAGATAGGTTTGCATGTGAGGTTCTAGATGGGCAGGTGGCAGATGATAGGCACAGGGTGGTCGATGAGATCATCTAATACAAGGACCAGATCTTCTTAACTAAGGGGTCTTAGATCAAGAAGAAGATACTCCAGGCGTCACATGATTCCCCATTGGCAGGACATCATTGTTTACCAAAACCTACAGGGCCATTAGGGAGAGGTTCTCATGGAAGGGCCTCAAGGAGGACGAACTCCAACACATCCGGGAGTGTGATGTTTGCCAGAGGAACAAGGGAGAGATGAGCCATCCCGCAGGATTATTGCAACCTCTTCCCATTTCGGAGGGGAAATGGGAGAGTATTTCGATGGATTTCATCACAGGGTTGCCCATGGTACAGGGCAAGGATTGTATCTTTGTCGTCGTTGATCGACTGACGAAGTATGCACATTTCTTTGCCATATCCGCACACTATACAACAGCACAGGTGGCCGAGCTGTTCTTCAGGGAGATCTTCAGGCTACATGGTCTTCCTAAGACCATCGTCAGTGACAGGGGCAGCCATTTCATGGGCTAGTTTTGGCAGGAGCTTTTCCGATTGGTGGGGGCGGAGTTGACACTAAGTACCAGCTATCACCCACAGACGGACGGACAGACAGAGATAGTTAACAAGTGGCTGGAGGGCTACTTGCGTAACTATGTCAGTGCGCAGCAGCGAGCATGGCTGAAGTGGCTGCATTTGGGGGAGTACTACTAGAATACTTCACATCACATGTCCATTGGTATGTCACCATTCTATGCCTTATATGGGTATCGTCCTTTATCTTTTGTTGACATGATGTTTGGTGATAGCAAGGCTCCTAGAGCCAAGATTTGGATCCAAGAGAGTCAGGATATCCTCCGAGCTCTCAAGGATTACATGGCTACAACGCAGAACCAGCAGAAGCTGTACGCCGACAGGGGTCGGGTGGAGAGACAGTTCGAGGTAGGGGACATGGTCTACCTACGATTACAGCCATACCAACAGTCATCGCTAAAGCAGAAGGGGGCTGAAAAGCTCAAGCCCCACTTTTATGGGCCATATAGGGTGATAAGCAGGATTAGACAGGTTGCATATGAGTTGGAGCTGCCCCAAGGCAGCAAGATTCATAACATTTTTCATGTATCATGCCTGAAGAAGGCATTGGGGCAGTAGGTGACTGTGATGGATGAGCTACCACCCATGGATGATGAGGGTCATTTGGTATTGCAACCAAAGGCTATCATTGACTCTAGGGAGAGACGGTTGCAGAGCAGGATGGTCCGGGAATTCTTGGTGAGGTGGAAGAATTTGCCGGATGAGGATTCCACTTGGGAGAGTGAGGAGATCTTACAACATCCATCACTTCAGCTGCTTGAGGATAAGCAACATTTTGCCGAGGGAGACTGTAATATTCCTAATTAGCTATGGCTAATTGGAATATTCGATTTTGTTCGATTTTTGCCTTCTATAGTTATTTGTAAATAAAAAGTGATGGAGGGGAACATAACTCACTTTAGAACAAAAGGTCACTTCCTAGGTAGCACAACGTTGTGACTTAAGGGGGAACCAAGGGGGACAAAGGGGGAAGCAGAAATGGGGCCCACGCAAACACGTGGAGGGATTGCGCAGGAGGGAAGGAACACATGGCAAGAAGGGGATCACGTAGGAGAAAGTGAGCCTAGGGATTGTGAGAGGTAGAGGCTATAAAATAGATAGGAACCCCCTCATTTGGGATCATTCTGGTTATGAGCATTTGTGATAGTCATTTCGACTTAGAGCACGCTGGTTGTTTAGCTAGTCTGTAGCACTGTTTAGTGCATTGAGTGTCTTCGTTTGGAGATCTCACCCTTAGTCCTGGGGGACTTTGAGTGCCTGCTCGGGCAAGGTATTTCCATTGGCATTCCAGCAGTAGATTCATCAGCATTTCAGCAGCAGTTTCATCAGAATTTCAGCAGCAGTTTCATCAGCGTCCTTGAGGAACTGCGCAGAACCCCAAGGGGGTGATTTTCGGGGATCGGCCATTTCAAGAAATCTTTTTGGGTTTTTCTGGGTTTTTTTAGTAGAGTCATATTCCAGAGTTTCAACCTTTTCTGAGGAGGGGAGCAGCCCCAAATCCTCATTCAATTTCTAGAAGTAACAATAGCACGACAGTTTCCCAGCAACTGGGACCCAGATCAGTGTGAGGCCATTCCAAGAAATCTTTCTAGGTTTTTATGGGTTTCTTGAGTAGAGCCCGAATCTAGAGTTTTAGCTTTTTCCGAGGAGGGGAACAGCCCCAAATCATCATTTGTTTTCTAGAAGTAGCGGCAACACAACAGCGACATCCACGCAGAGAGGCCATTCTTGTCATTCTGAGAGTATTTTTTCACTTGCCTTGTGCAAGTCAAGGTGCCATCTATCTAATCATCTCTTGTACTCATTTATTGCTCAGTATAATAAAATGGCTTAACATTTCTCGCTACATTTATTGTGTATCTGCTTATATTTCTGGTTTACATTATTATATGCTATTCCACTGTTATTTTATCACTTCTAGGTTATTATATCATTTGCACATATTTGATTGGAGTTTTTGTTGGGGTTTTAGGAATATTCCGAGTTAGGGATATTACATAAAAGAAGCCAAGATCAGAGTATGTTTTTGAACTAGTGCTTCCTATAAACCTAAGAATCTATAATAGAAGCCAAGATGAGAGCATGGAAGTAAAAATTTGTAGAATATATAAAAGAGGTAAAAGGGGATATTTGAGAAAGCAACAATAAAAATGTGGTTTAGTTGTCAATTGAGTTTAGTTTGACTGATTGGGAGAAATGTTCTTATCCTCCCCACCTATGTTCAATTCTTTCATGTGACATGTCGAGCTCATAATAGGTATTTATTGTAATGGGTTTGAACCCTGTTGTTTGAGTAATCCCTTAGGGAAAAAACATGTACATTTCTCACATTTAATAAAAAGATATCTCTCATGGAAAAAAATGGTGGTTGCATAGTTTTTTTGGTTAAATTTATGCATGCTATTATATTTAATATAATTAGTTTTCTTTCTCCTTTTTTTATCTACAAATTGCAAGGATATCAAGCAAGATAACTAATATATCATTCTATCTAGAATTTTTTCTACTTATTGTGCTAGAAAATAGTGCATCAAAATTTGTTTAAGCAAGGTGCAAGAATATTAAGTGAAATGATATGTGGGCATTAAGTGAAATGCTATGGGAGCATTGGTTCTCTATAATTAGATTGTCAATACAATCACAATGGGACTAAGATTATCCCACACGTAGTTAACTAAAATACATTTTTTCAAACTTTACAACTTTGGTGGGCTTGATGGTTAATATCACCAGATTCTTCCTAAGGGGTCACTATCTCATAGTTAGGGGGGATAGAGTATATAAATCTGCAGAGATTTTCACAATCAAATCAAATCACTATGTGGAGGGGCCTTGATCATGACCTTAAAATTAAATTATGGTGCAATCTTGTTAAACACCTAATCCGCTAAGGGTTATGGTGAGGAAGTTGAATAGTCAAAGGGTGTTGAAGAGACCTTGGAAGATGAATCTAAGAGTCACTCCAATGTATTATAAATGTATATCATGTTAATAATATATGCATCTAATGCTTATCTTTCATATTTTCATCTTCTCCATTGTTGTGTTTAACATGGTATCGGAGCTATGATATGTGGCCTTCTCCAACCATTAGTTGTGAGCTATTCTCCAAACTAGGTGCTTTTCCTTTCAACCGTTAAATATTTGAATCTTTGTGCACTATTTTAGCTGTCCTCTCTTCCTTCCACACTGTCCTTCTTGTAGAAATGTTAGATTTACCTCATAGCGAATCCTGTCATCTATTAATCTGTCACCTATCGTTGCACCTTATTATAGCTTGATATAAAATTGCTATGTGTCATCCATGTCAAGGGGAAATGGATCTGTGCCATCCCTGTTAGGTAGATGTGGCCCTTAGATTTGTTGTAGTGCATCTAACTGCCTCTATGCTTAGTCCGAGTTGCCATCTTTGCTCACTGTTTACCTTCTCAGAAGTGTTTCACCTCCTCACCAAACCTATGTACCTCTATACTAGAAGTGCTCAAAAAATTCACCTGTGTTGGTTCATATGCTGACACCATTTCATAGCTCAGTTGGTGCATTGGAATTTTCATTGGTTTTGAGCTTTGAATGTATTGCATTAATCATATCTTGTGATTTATTCTCTACTCAATCTGCATGAGGCCCATCTGTGAGAACAACTATGAGTGAAAGGAAACCAACCTCGTTAGGTTCTCAGTTGCATGTGAGAGGAAAGTTGCGATGAAAGTGAAGGTCAATAGCACTATGGAAGGAATTTATGGTATCTTTTCAGTGCATCATGGTGGTTTGAAAGAGGACAGAGGGGGGAGATTTTTATTGTAGTTGATGAGAGGTGGTGGAGATCATATGATATCTTGGTTTGTCTTCCAAGCTAAACATTAAAATCTACAACTACGAGTCTATGGTTGGTTCAAATGAGACAAGCATAACGCATAATTTTGCAAGGAATATTGAAGGTCTGCTTATGGGCAACATTTGGGACACATTGTTTATATGGTGTTGAAGACGATATATATGATTGAGGTATGCATTGAGGTCCATAGTGTGTTGTGTGCTGGTGTTCCTTTCTTGAAGACTGTGTTGGGAATGATGTAGGTACAATGTATGATATTCAATACAGTGAAACATATTCAATATATATGGTGTGTCCAATAATATCCATGGTAAGTGCATTGAAGTTGTCACTTATAATTACATGTGATGAAGGATGGTTCATTGGAATGTTGCATGTGTTTAATATTAATATCTCTAGCCAGTTCATTTCTGCATTGAAGTTTTTCCATGTAACACTTATTTGTTGATTCATTAATTGATCGGTTCATGTGTTGGTTGTTACATATGTTCTCATATTCATATGTGGTCGTCTTTTCATGTTGATGAGTTGGCATTGTTGAAGGTGCCAAGACTCACGCAACAATATTTAGAGATGTCAGTGGCTCTCTTCATCAAGGCCTCGCTCATGTAATACACAGAGTTTCGGTGGAGCCCTTTGCTTGAAGAGAACTCTATTGTGTGCTTGTATGGAAAAGGAGTTCAAACTGCCGCATTGTCAAAATATTGATTTCTTCATTTTTTTTATAGTTTTTTATGGCCAATTAAAGATTTACAACCCCCATTCTTTAAGAAAATAGCTTGAGAAGAGAGTGTTATTGTAGATTAAAATGGTAGTCACTTGAATTTGGCCCTAGTAAACTGAAGGAATAAGATCAAGTGTATAAAAATCCCTATGTATTTATTAAATAAGCAATTTATTTAAGAAACAACTTTCACAACCCTTCGATATTATGTTGTGACCTCCAAGGACAAGATACCAATTATTTTTTTATTTTGTTGTCCAAGCTAAGAGTGGTTTTTAGGTTTGTTGTGACATTGTTTCCTATGCTTTGAATTTGAGAGGAGTATTCAAATAGTAATGGGATTATCCTTCTTTGATTGGATATGAGTGGATTTCCCTCTAATCATTAGGCACATTTAATTATGAAAAATATTGCATTGCTAGCTATCAACCTTTATAAGTACATTTGTGGTCATTTTGACTTGAATTTTTTAAATAATGACAAAAAATCATGGATTATTAGAGTTATTGGGAACTCTAATTGTATCCACTGCTGACAGCATAGTCTAAATCAACAAAACCACTCTTGTTGACATTCAAACATGTCTGCAGAATACACAAGAAAATAAATAAATTTCAGAGCTTGAATCTGAGCTTTAGCAATCAAAATTACAATAGTGGAGTCATCATTCTGAACCTGTTTTTGTTCATCACATTGAGACAGTCTCCCACCAGCAGAAAATCAATAATGTTGATCTCGTACCAATGAAGGAGTAGATCTGTAGAAAGAAGCAGAAATTCAGCATAGACTTCCCAAGCCCATCATCAGACCTTGGGAAGAGCTTATCCATAACAAGAAAAGAACTGGTGTTGGATATGACAAGGATGTGTCTTTTCATATTCCAAATTACTCAAAGTCCATCCAGTTCCATAGTGTTGTATTTCTTCATGATAGTTCACCTTCAACTGTTCTAGATTCTAGTCCTCCTCCACAACATCCACAATACATTGTTAAATCCCAACATTATGACCAAGTTGGACATATGAAAGATCATCATTTTGATCTTCATCCATGTGAGAACTGTCATAAAACCGCTCGTTCTTGAAACATATGTTTCAAAAACAAGCCTCCTGCAAGAACAAAAATTCACCTTAGATGGATCACTTTTTGGTAATGGGCTTCAATAGCCAACAAGATATTTCAGTCGTATGTCATAATTTGTTCTAAAGTATTGAAAAGTCTTGCAGTTGAGTTTTATCCATCATCTTACCTTGTACCTAATAAGTGGGGAAGTGATGGTCATGGAAAAGATTCAAGGCCACATCAAGCAAGCCTAAGACACAACATGAACTTGATGCCTAATTCAGAGTTGTAGCCAAAAACACAGAGTTCAAGCAAGCCTAAGCCACAACATGCCATACTAGATTCAGAGTTGTAGCCAGAGACAAACATACTCCTGATCATGCCTTTCGTTGGTGAACAACCTTAAACCATCTATGCGGGGTTGAGACCTCCGTTTTTAGGTTGAGCTTCTCCCTCTTCAAAGAATTGGGGACACTTCCTCTAGCATAAGTGATCTAAAAATCACCCTATGAGTGATCTCAGTTAAAAATTTATTAAATGAAGGTATTACAGACTCATGTGCTAGTGTGTGTCTATGTTATTTAGGCAATGGATCGATTAGATTGCAATTACACAGACACTTGAAATGGAAAACAACAAAGTATACAGTAAGCAAATATAAGAACACAAGAATTTAATAAGGAGTTCACCCTATCCTCCAGGGCTACATCTCCGGTCTAGCTCTCAGTGGTGGCCTTCTTTTATTGTGTCTTAAAGCAGAGAATTACAATGAAGGAGCTCAATATGGGTCTCCTGAAACAGAATTTGCTTAGCAGGGTGGTTCTTGGATTCCCCAAGCCACTAGAGTGCACAGACTCTTTTCCTCATCAACTCTTTGACCTCTCTAGTCTTGAATGGAAGGAGCTCAATGGGGTGCTCAGTCCTGATAGATCCTATCAGGGATGGCTTGAATCTCTCAAGTTCTCTGGTGCTCGATGCTGCCTTTGGTTAGCTCGGCCCTCTGTCTTCTTTTTGCTTTTTTTTGCTTCACTGTCTTTTCTTCATTTTCTCTGTCTTCTTTCCTTTCTTCTCTTTCTCCGTCTTCTATCTTCCCGTGTCTTCTACTTTGTTTGTTCATGGCTTTAAAGCCATTCGAGCTCATGGATGTTATATTCCCCTTCCACTTCCATTGGATCGCCTACTGCAGCTTTGCTTGGAGTTCCCTGTCTTGACGTCATCATCAGGCTCACAGGGAGTGGCCACTTGTCCTCTTGCGAACTGCGCCAGCTTGCTTCGTCAGTTCGGTTTCTCAGTTACGTCGTGGAATGAGTCATCTGCCACCTTGGCAGTCAAATCAGACCTCAAATTCTTATGGATTAGGGCTTAATCCCCTGTCAATTCGGGTCTCCCCATCAGGCGCGATCTCAACCATTAGATCTGGGGCATTTAGATCCGATGCCATTCGCACATTTCGGGCTGTTGACTTGCTCGACTGCTAGCGCGCGATGAGCAGTGGTTTTCTCTCTCCTCCGCTTGCCACGCATCGGGCGCTGAGTGGAATCACTCCATTTTCGCCAAATCTGCTTACTGCCCAAGGGTGCCCCGATAAATACCACCAATTTTTGGAGCATGGGTCCTGCCTTAGCCTTTAGCCTTTTCCCCATGATTTTCCTGGCTCCCATGCGACTAAGCACTCGAGGCCTCTCCTTCTTGAGGGGTTTTGCCCATCGCTCATCAAAAACTGCCTCCTTTTCTCGATCCGAACTCCCCAGGGGCTAGTTTCGTCTCTTACGCAGTCTCCATGGGCCTCGGTTAGCGCGCTTTGACCAAGGTCCTCGTCGTTCCACGCTGGCTGCTAACTGCCACTCTTTAGAGGTGTTTCTGATCGCTTCTCTTAATTCTTTGAAGCCTGTCCCGACCTGATACAGTCACGGTTCTCTGATAACTCTTCATGGATCCAATTCGGATCAATAAGACTTCGTCTTCTTGGCAGTTCTAGAAGAGTTCCAGGAATTTCATTAAGCATTCCAGAGTTGGTGGTCATCCTTAAACCACCGTAGGTTGTAGACCTCCCTTTTCCAGGTCCCTCTCCAAAGAATTAGGAACATTTCCTCTAGCAGAAGATTTCAACTTCTTGCTAGATTTATAAGAGTTTTGGGAACTGCACTAAGCGTTCTAGTGTTGGTGGTCATGCTCAAAACACCACCTTATGCAAACATTTCAGAGATCACATTCAGCCTAGTGCTTCCATGCAATTTTTTGACATTTTTGTATTACAACTCTTTTCTTGAACTCGGATATACCCCTTCGGATTAAGGGGGGGAATGTTGGACACCTTATCCGCTAAGGGTTATGGTGAGGAAATTGAACAGTCAAAGGGAGTCCAAGAGACCTTGGAAGATGAATTAGAGTCACTCCAATGGATTATAAATGTATATCATGTGAATAATATATAGATCTAATGTTTATCTTTCATATTTTCATCTTTTCCATGGTTGTGTTCAACAAGTCTAACTGTTAAATATTTTGGTTTTTTTCACGGAAATGAGAATTCATAAATAAATTCAAAAGTACAAAACCTTTTAAGACAGTCAAATTATTTAGATCATATAAATTAATCTTACTATTACAACAAATTTCTACCATATTTTAAATAAATTAACTACAAAATATGCACGGAAAAAAACTAATAATTAAATTACACTTTACATTATTATTACCATCATAGATCCATATTAATCATGGATCTAATTGAGTGGAGAGGACCAAATTTATTTAGGTGCAAAGTTATTTTAGAGTGCAAAAAAATGTGTAATTTTTTATTACTTAAATTGTATTTTTGAATGTTATAGAGATTACATAACATGTGTATTGAGTCATTTTTTATGGGTAGGTTAAATTGGTTTTTTTTTTATTAATAAAATTTTAAGTATACTTAAATATTAATTCTTATTAAAATATTTTATTCAATGCGATACAATTTTTGGTGAGAATTCATAAATAAATTCAAAAGTGCAAAACCTTTTAAGACACTCAAATTATTTAGATCATATAAATTAATCTTACTATTACAACAAATTGCTACCATATTTTAAATAAATTAACCACAAAACATGTAGGGGAAAAAAACTAATAATTAAATTACACTTTACATTATTATTTCCATGATAGGTCCATCTTAATCATGGATCTAACATGAGCCAACAGGACCAAATTTCTTTAGGTGCAAAGTTATTTTAGAGTGCAAAAAAATGTGTCATTTTGTATTGTTCAAATTGTATTTTTGAATGTTATAGAGATTACATAACATGTGTATTGAGTCATTTTATAAGGGTACATTAATTTTTTTTGTTACTAATATATATTTTTAATTATACGCCAACATTAATTCATATTAAAATATTTGATTCACATTCCACATTGGATATTTTATTCTATACAACATTAAAATCTTTTCTTTTAACATTATTTTTATATATACATATTTCTTTTAAAATATTTTTGAAAAATATAAGGTTTAAAGATTTTACTCACATATTTCTTTTACTTCTAATTTATTTACATAAAATTATATTATGTCGTATGGAAAACTAATTAAATATGCATAGCATATTTTTTTGTTTTTTAATACAACCGATGTTGCTTTCTATTTAGAGAATAATTTATTTTTGTTTTAAGACGGGACACACTTACACATCACCTTCACATGTTGTTGAATGAACCTCTCAATTCAATCATAATATTATTACACATATGAAATGGTATTCATTAAAGGAGTGTTATTTAAACTAGTATAGATTTAGCGCCGTGAAAATTTTCTAGGGCGCTTTAATTGTGAGGGAGTAACCCATTCAGAGTGTGATTTCAATAAATTACTGCACGATTTTAGAGAAATTAGACCAAAAAATTTCAATAAATTCCTAATCTATTTTAGATAAACTCATTATTAGATATTTTTAATAAAAATTAAAATTACCAATAAAAATAAATCCGTAAATAAAAATTATTTTTGAGAATATTTTGAAGACGCTTGCTTTATCACCGCGCAATTGTTTTCTAGTTACCAATTTTGACCCAAAAAAGGGAGGAGGAAACAGTATAGCAGCGCAATGTATTCAACCGCTTCTGAAATACAGTAAAATTTTGGGTGCTCACCGTCATTTTAGCACCTACTTTCCTTGAAGCTGCAAAAGTCCAAAGATATCGAAAAAGATAATCACGATAAAGGAATGCTTTTACATCCCTAAATTACGGAGCATTACATAAGTTATAATTTTCTTTTCATTTCAATAAATCGAAAAATACCGACCATGTTGGCCGTTGGCCCATGGGCGATACCTTCGGTAAAAGGCTGTGTACCACGTGTTTGTTCAAAGCCTGTTCAATTCATGATCCACATTTTCATTGAACTTTTTCCGTTTGCTCACGTACAATGCAGTGAGATTCCAACAGCGGTTTATAGTGGGTCCTCCTGATCCCGTCGCAACTGCGAAAAAACGTGGGATTGGATTCTTGGCAAAGTGCGGTTCACCTCACGCGGGATTTCTGCTGTTCCATCCACCATTAGCTATCGATATATTGTAGACAATTTTGCGGATGGGAAGGTGGTGTGGAGTCTGTAACCCAACTCTATGCAACGTCTATCAAAACAGGGCTTTCTGTTGTATGTGTTTTGTGTTTGTCTCAGTATTTCCTTGCAGAGATGGCCACCTACTATTACCATGTTTCTCAGAGTAAGAGAGGGAGAGATGAATACTGGAATGGCGGATTCGCTTTGCCAGACGCAAAACGAACAATTAGCAGAGCGTTGGCGTATGACAGCGATCTCACGAGCTTGCTCGACAAGATCGATGATATGGATAACAAAGTCAGTAACCCAGAAGGGATTGATGCTATCAATGAGCTTGACGGCGAGATCGGATTGAACGCGGTTCAAAAGTCTATAATGATGAAGGCGGAAATCGGGTTGAAGGCGCAAACACATAATGATTTTAGGTCTACTGACGAGAAGGGAAGTAATGATCAGATGGGTTCTATTAAAGAAGACGAGTTGACAGAGCGGAATTCTGAAGCAACGACCTCAATTTGCTATATAAAAGACTTCAACGATCCCGACGATGTTGGCGCAGAACTTGGTTTCTTGGAAGACCATATCTGTCCCCACGAATTTGGAATCATCATCAACTACATCGAGGGAGATTCAATCGCCAATACTATGGACGATTGGGATGCCGGGTATGGATATGCTGAGACTACGGAGGATTTCTATGGGTCTCTGTGGGACAATGATTTTTGGCAGTTGAATCAACATTTGGTTATTCAAAATGATCTTGAATCGCCACAACAAAAATAATTTGGGATTAGTGGAGCTGAGTTTCATGACGCTTAGAACGATTTTAAGCCAGTTCAACGTTAGAGCAACGATGATGAAGGATTGTAACATACATATTGAAAGAAACATTTCCTCATGTTGTATGTGAAAAAACATATTCAGTGCCGTGTGTGTAACTTTTTTTCCAAGGCCATTTCCTCCGAACTGTCACTCTGTGAATCCATGAGCAAATCAAAATTTTACTTTAAAACAAGGTCAAGGAGGAACCTTCAGCTGATGTTTTAACTTGATGTTGTTGAATCATTTATATGTTTTCATATACTAGCCGTTTTGTCAAAATGTGTTCGATGAAATGTTTAGTCGCGTTGTGGAAGATTTTTAGTACAGCCATACTGGAATCAATTGCTTTATCACCTCAATGAGACTCGGTTATATTTCTACATAAGTTGTCATCCGTTAGTATCAATGTCGATTTTTAACAACTTAATGATACTATGAAACTGAGATGCGACATAAAGCAACTTCCTTGATAGTAACTTCAATTTTTCTGTCGCTAGTGTATTCATTCTTCCACTATGTCTAACTCTTTCCCTGTTGAATGATTCTTAAATCTAACCCACAAGGAGTCGAGACTTTTCCCACAATATCCTCAATATTCTTAATGGTGGATTACAAACATGGATATATTCTTATGGATTTGTACATTTTTCATAATGCTTACATGAAAACATGGTTCGACTTCCCATTCGTTGGATGCACTAAACAGGTTCTTGGTGCTGCACGACATTGACATTTTCACAAACTGACGTTGCTGGGTTGTAGGTTGCCAAAAAATCAATTAAATATTTTACTCAAATTCCAAATCGTAGTGAACTAATTCCAAATCGTACTGAACTAATTTTCGAACTGGGGACATTTTTTCTAGTGGAAGGCTTCAAATTTTTGCTAATTTTGGAAGAGTTCCAGGAATTGCATTCAACATTTAGAGTTGGTGGTCATCTTTAAACCACGACAGGTTGTAGACCTCCCTTTTCCAAGTTGAAGGTCTTTCTCTCCAAAGCGTTAGGAACACTTCCTCTAACAGAGTATTTCAACTTCTTGCTAGATTTGGAAGAGTTTTAGGAACTGCACTAAGCGTTCCAGTGTTGGTGATCATCCTTAACATTCAGTCTAGTGCGGACATGCAAGTTTTCAGATTTTGTATTACAACTCTCTTATGTTGTGGATTTTCTCATGGAAATCATGCAATACAATTTTTGGTGAGAATTCATAAATAAATTCAAAACTACAACAGCTTTTAAGACACTCAAATTATTTAGATTATATAAATTTATCTTATTATTACAACAAATTGCTACCAAATTTTAAATAAAATTAACTACAAAATATGTAAGGAAAAAAAAAAAGAAAAAACTAACAATTAAATTACACTTTACATTATTATTTCTAGCATAGATCCATCTTAACCACTACTCTAGAGGATCAAATTTCTTTATGTGCAAACTTATTTTAGAGTGAAAAAAGAATGTGTAATTTATTATTGTCTAAATTGTATTTTTGAATGTTATAGCAATTGCATAACATGTGTATTGAGTCATTTTATAAGGGTATATTAAATTATTTTTTGTAATTAATATATTTTTTAATATGCATATTAAGATATTTTATTCATATTCTACATTGGATATTTTATTCTATACAACATTAAAATATTTTCTTTTAACATTTTTTTTTCTTTTTTTTTTCTTCTTCTGTATATACATATTTATGAAGTTGATATCACAATGTTAAAATATTTTTGGAAAATATAAGGTTTAAACATCTTACTCACATATTCCTTTTACTTCTAATTACTCTACATAAAATTATATTAGGTCATATGGACAACTATTTAAATTTACATAGTATATATTTTTTCTTTTTTAATACAACCGACATTGTTTTTCTATTTAGAGAATAATTTATTTTTGTTGTAACATAGGGGAACATACTTACACATCATCTTTACACTAGGTTGTAGAATGAGCCTCTCAGCTCAACCAACATAGTTCCATCTTAATCATGGATCTAATATGAGCCAAGAGGATCAAATTTCTTTAGGTGCAAAGTGATTTTAAAGTGCAAAAAAAATGTTTATTTTTTATTATTTAAATTGTATTTTTGAATTCTATACATATTACATAACATGTGTATTGAGTCATTTTATAAGTGTACATTAAATTGGTTTTTTTTGTTATTATTATATTTTTAAGTATAGGTCAACATTAATTCATATTGAAATAATTTATTCATATTCTATATTGGATATTTTATTCTATACAACATTAAAATAAATTTTTTTAACATTTTTTCTGTATATACATATTTATGAAGTCGATATCACGTGTTAAAATATTTTTGAAAAATATAAGGTTTAAACATCTTACTCATATTTTTTTTACTTCTAATTACTTTATATAAAATTGTATTAGGTCATATGGACAAATATATATATATATATATATATATATATATATATATATATATATATATATATATATATACATACACAACTGACATTGCTTTTCTATTTAGAGATTATTTTTTTTGTTTTAAGACAAATTAACATACTTACACATCGCCTTTACATTGGGGTGTAGACTTAGCCTCTCAGCTCAACCAACATAGATCTATCTTAACCATAGATCTAACATAAATCAAAAGATTCAAATTTCTTTAGGTGCAAAGTTATTTTAGAGTGCAAAAAAAATGTGTCATTTGGTATTGTTCAAATTGTATTTTTGAATGTTATAGAGATTACATAACATGTGTATTGAGTCACTTTATAAGAGTACATTAACCCTTTTTTTTTGTTACTAATATATTTTTTAAGTATACGAAACATTATTTCATATTAAAATATTTTATTCGCATTTCACATTGGATATTTTATTCTATACAACATTAAAATATTTTCTTTTAATATTTTTTTTTTTATATATACACATTTCTTTTAAAATATTTTTGAAAAATATAAGGTTTAAACATCTTACTCACATATTTCTTTTACTTCTAATTTATTTACATAAAAATATATTGTCATATGGAAAACTAATTAAATATGCATGGCATTCTTTTCTTTTTTAATACAACAGATATTGCTTTTCTCTTTAGAGAATAATTTTTTTTTTTTAAGACGGGACACACTTACACATCACTTTCATATGTTGTCAAAAGAGAGGTTTTAAGATAGGACACACTTACACACCACTTTCACATGCTGTCCAATGAACCTCTCGCTTCAATCATAATATTATTACACATATAAAATGTTATTCATTAAAAGAGTGTTATTTAAAATGGTATGGATTCAGCGTCCTAAAAAAATTCCTAGGACACTTCAATTGCGCAGGGATTACTCATTCAGTTTGTGATTTAAATAAATTTTTAAAATATTTTAGAAAAATTAAACTAGAAAAACTCACCCGAAAAATTTCCAAAATATCTCAAAAACAACTTGTTAATTAAATACTTCAAATAAAAATTAAGATTACCAATAAAATTAAATCAAGAAATAAAAATAAATTTTGAAAATATTTTACAACTTTATCACCACACAATTGTTTTCTAGTTACCAATTTTGACAAAAAAGAAAAGAAAAGAGGAAACAGTAGCAGCAGCGCAATGTATTCAACCACTTGCAGAAATACATTAAAAATTCTAGTGCTCAACGTCATTTTAGCACCTGCTTGCATTGAAACTGCAAATGTCCAAAGATATCGAAAGGGATAATCACGATAGAGGAATGCTTTTACATCCCTAAATTACGGAGCATTACGTAAGTTATAATTTTCTTTTCTTTTTAATAAATCGAAAAATACCGACCATGTTGGCAGTTGGCCGATGGGCGATACCGTCACTAAAAGGCAGTGTACCACGTGTTTGTTGAAAAGCCTGTTCAATTCATGATCCACATTTTCATTGAATTTTTTCCGGTTGCTCACGTACAAGCCCGTGAGATTCCAACAGCGGTTTATAGTGGATCCTACTGATGCCGTCCCAACTGCAAAAAAACGTGGGATTGGATTCTTGGCAAAGTGCACTTCATCTCACGCGGGATTTCTGCTGTTCCATCAGCCACTAGCTATCGATATATTGTAGACAATTTTGCGGATGGGAAGGTGGTATGGATTCTGTAACCCAACTCTATGCAACGTCTATCAAATCAGGGCTTTCTGTTGTATGTGTTTTGTGTTTGTCTCAGTATTTCCTTACAGAAATGGCCTCCTATTCACATGTTTCTCAGAGTAAGAGAGGGAGAGATGAATACTGCAATGGCGAATTCGATTTGCCAGACGCAAAACGAACCATTAGCAGAGCGTTGGCGTATGACAGTGATCTCACGAGCTTGCTCGACAAGATCGATGATATGGATAACAAAGAAAATAACTCAGAAGGGATTCACGCTATCAATGAGCTTGACTGCGAGATCGGATTGAACGCGGTTCTAAAGTCTATAATGATGAAGGCAGAAATCGGGTTGAAGGCGCAAGCGCAAACACATAATGATGTTAGGTCTACTGACGAGAAGGGAAGTAATGATCAGATGAGTTCTATTAAATAAGACGAGTTGACACTGGACAGAGCGGAATTCTGAAGCAACGGCCTCAGTTTGCTATATAAAAGACTTCAACGATCCCGACGATGTTGGCGCAGAACTTGGTTTCTTGGAATACCATATCTGTCCCCACGAATTTGGAATCATCATCAACAACATCGAGGGAGATTCAATCGCCAATACTATGGACTATCCGGATGCCGGGTATGGATATGCTGAGACTACGGAGGATTTCTATGCGTCTCTGTGGGACAATGACTTTTGGCAGTTGAATCAACATTTGGTTATTCAAAATGATCTTGAATTGCCACAACAAATATAATTTGGCATTAGTGGAGCTGAGTTTCATGACGCTTAGAACGATTTTAAGCCAGTTCAACGTTAGAGCAACGATGATGAAGGATTGTAACATACACATTGAAAGAAACATTTGCTCATGTTGTATGTGAAAAAACATATTCAGTGCCGTGTATGTAAGTTTTTTTCCAAGGCCATTTCTGTCACGCCCCCAAGCCTATGGTAACTTTTTTTCCGTGCCCGGCACGATGCGGCACCACAGTGTACGTTCTTTTCGTTAATACTTGTACATATGGACTACGCCTTAACCGATATAAACATGCTTTAACCGTTATTTTATAACCATGTGTAAGCATTAATCTTCATAATTCATCATAAACCATTATTTAACAATTCATATGCAATTAAACCGAACAACAATTGCAAACAACCATGTAGAATGGGAGGGACAACTCCCGAACGAATCCGCCCAATAATCAATATATTATGAACCTTTAATAATACATCAACATACAAGTGTGCCGGGCAAAGTCCTCGGCCAACACTTAAAATCCTTTTACAATATTACAACAAGGCATGAGAAGCCTTTACATACACAATCATGCACCTTTGCCTTATGAGCGGGTACCCACCTGGGTCACCAAGACCGTGTACCCAATCCTCCTCAACCGTGACCTCTTTCACACGAGCCAATCTCCAAAATATGCGAAGTCCTTCTAACCTTTATGCGCATGAGGAATGCGCATTCCTTAAGTCCTTCGCACCTTTTCCTTGTCTCTTATGCGAGCTCCTTGAGCGAAGATCGAATGATGAGAATGAAGTCTCATCCTCCATAATATATACGCATCTCCCATATGTTACAAGGGGGCTGCTTAACTTATGGCCGACCTCCTATTTAACATATAAAGCCCACGTATTATATTATTTTACATTATTTAATTCTTATTAATCCACACATATTTATATATGTGTATTCCTTCATATAATATGCTTTCTCCTTATGTTTTAAGGGGTGTGCTTCGCTCACGGTTGCCCCCATTATTTTACATATGAGCCCTCACATATTATATTTTGTTTTAATCACCCACGCATATTTACACTCCATGACATATGCGTATAAGTCTCCATACGATATGTAATTATGTGCTTTAATATGCCCGTCCACACTTAGCCGCATTCGGCCTAAGTGCCTTTCGTCGCACAGCAACCGTTCGTCGCATTGTAACCGCAGCTCGTCGCATTGTCGGGTGGTCGCACCCGCTCGTCGGGTGACCGGCCCGCGTCCGCCGTAGAACTGCAGAACCGTTCACCAACTCGTCACACTGCCGTTCGCTGCTCGAACCACGCCTGCCCATGCTGTAACACACCCGCCTATCGAACCATGCCCGCGTCCATACAACCGTGCTGTCCTCCACGTTGTTCATCGCTCAGGTTGTTCGCCCATCGGGTGTGGGTCGCCCATGGGTCGCCCGCTGCGCGGGTCGCCCATGGGTCGCCCATCCAAGTGTCGGAGGTAGCTCGCCCTCCCGTCGTCGTGCCAAAACACGCCCGTCGTCGTGCACGGGGCGCCCGCCCTTCGTGCACGCCTGCCCGAGACTCAAGGGCCTTACATTCTCCTCCACCTGAAGTCGTTGTCGTCCTCGACAACATATCATCTCGGTAGCTCTCCACCAAGATCATCATCGACGGGAAGCCATCTTGATCACCATATGTCGTCCTCATGTGAACTGCTGCCATGATACTCCAACAAACAATAACACATCTCTGTACATGCCGGCCTCCATGTCTGAACTAGTTGGGTGATCAATCCAACCGTCACGCTCAAACAATGAGAATGCACATCCTCATGCCACCATCAGTCGTTCCTCAAAGCATCCTGTCACATCCCCGACTCATCAAGAATCAGCTCCCATAATCCATGCTCAGGTCCATGAAAACCTCATCCATCTCATCTGCAACATGCTGTCCACGAAGTGTTGGTGTCAATGTGCTAAATCTGCCACATCTATCCCAACATCATCATGTGCGTAAAGTGGTTGAGTCTCGGCTCAACTCATGTCCAAGTATAGCCACCAAGGCATCATCATCGTAACTCCATCGCTCCAAAGTGTCTCATATCGATCCTCCACATCAAGTCACCCTTCCAAGCCATGCCCATACATGTACTTTGGAAGTATGCATCCCATACTACATCAAAGTCTTCCGACCTCGGCTCCTCAATGCTTCAAATCCTCTAAGTCCACCATGTATGAAGTCTCAAAAGTCACAACGATCTCATGTCATCATGAGCTTCTCCACCAAAGGTCCACCAAGACTACCTCTTGGTCTCGGCCATGAGAAGTCCATCTAAGCATCACCATCATGAGTCTCTTCCATCACAGCTCCTCCACCAAGGTGTCCATCAAGACTATCTCTTGGTCTCGGCCATGAGAAGTCCACCCAAAGGTGTGCCCTTCAATCTGTCCATGAGTCATGCCGGGCACCTAGCCCAAGTGACTAAAGCATGACCCAATCATCCTCAACGATCATCAAGTCCCACCCTTGTCACGGGCCCTTGCACCTTCAACCATAAGGTCACAAGTAACCCCAACAAGTCCTGCAATAGTCGACAATCCTTGCTTCTTCATACAAGGTTCCACCATAGTCATCCCCGGCACGATCCTCCCTAGCATAGACAAACTGGTTTTGTCTTTCACTGCACACGGTCCATCTACCAAATGCTCAAATGGAACACAAGTACCAATACTTACTTTATCAATATGAGGCTCCTCCATATGAGTGACCTCACCCATCCATGTCGATAAGCTGCACGACCCTGGTTCAACTTGATCACCTTCAAGTTCTGCCTCCATCGTAGTCATGTCCACAACATCTTCATCTATTACGGCTTCTTCTTCCTTGATAGTACCATCTGCAACATCACCTTGCTCCATTGTCCAACCAAGTTGAAGAAGCTTGTCCTCAACACCTTTTTCCAAGGCTTCAAGTTCTTCACGGATTCGGGGTCTCTCTTCCTTCATCCTCTTCAACCTTTCCAAGGTAAGTAAGAGCTTCCTTCCACCTTCTCCCAAACTTGCCATGCCTTGTACCTTGTCATCATGTGATTCTTCCATGTGAGTGTCCATCCACGCTGCCAAACTATACGATCCTGGTTCAACTTGATTATCCTCAAGTCTAACCTCCATCATAGTTGAGTCTTCAACATCTTCGGTCATCATGACTTCCTGTTTCTGGTCTGCAACCTCATCTATTGCCTGACTGATTTGAAGAAGTCCATCTCGTCCAAGCATCACATCAATGCCATCTGTATTTATCACCACGAAGTCCAGCTGACCTCTACATCCTTCCAACTGTACAGGTACATCTCGTATCATGCCTACTGCCAAATTCCACGAGGTTATCTCCCAGTTCTCCATAGTAGATATCAGCCCCACTTCTTCTACTAACCGTGCCGATATAAGGTTATATGAACCACCTGTGTTTGCCAACGCTTGAATATCTTTGCCACAAATCTTCAATGTTACAAGACCTCGGTTGTTCTCCATGACCTTATCTTCACCTGTCAACTCTCACGAGCAACCTTGCTCTGATACCACCTGTCACGCCCCCAAGCCTATGGTAACTTTTTTTCCGTGCCCAGTAGGGTGCGGCACCACCGTGTACGTTCTTTTCGTTAATACTTGTACATATGGACTACGCCTTAACCGATATAAACATGCTTTAACCATTATCTTATAACCATGTGTAAGCATTAATCTTCATAATTCGTCATAAACCATTCTTTAACAATTCATATGCAATTAAACTGAACAACAATTGCAAACAACCATGTAGAATGGAAGGGGCAACTCCCGAACGAGTCCGCCCAATAATCAATATATTATGAACCTTCAATAATACATCAACATACAAGTGTGCTGGGCAAAGTCCTCGGCCAACACTTAGAATCCTTTTACAATATTACAACAAGGCATGAGAAGCCTTTACATACACAATCATGCACCTTTGCCTTATGAGCGGGTACCCACCCGGGTCACCAAGACGCTCATCCAATTCTGCACCAAGATCGTGTACCCAATCCTCCTCAACCGTGACCGCTTTCACACGAGCCAATCTCCAAAATATGCGAAGTCCTTCTAACCTTTATGCGCATGAGGAATGCGCATTCCTTAAGTCCTTCGCACCTTTTCCTTGTCTCTTATGCGAGCTCCTTGAGCGAAGATCGAATGATGAGAATGAAGTCTCATCCTCCATAATATATACGCATCTCCCATATGTTACAAGGGGGCTGCTTAACTTATGGCCGACCTCCTATTTAACATATAAAGCCCACGTATTATATTATTTTACATTATTTAATTCTTATTAATCCACACATATTTATATATGTGTATTCCTTCATATAATATGCTTTCTCCTTATGTTTTAAGGGGTGTGCTTCGCTCACGGTTGCCCCCATTATTTTACATATGAGCCCTCACATATTATATTTTGTTTTAATCACCCACGCATATTTACACTCCATGACATATGCGTATAAGTCTCCATACGATATGTAATTATGTGCTTTAATATGCCCGTCCACACTTAGCCGCATTCGGCCTAAGTGCCTTTCGTCGCATTATAACCGCAGCTCGTCGCATTGTCGGGTGGTCGCACCCGCTCGTCGGGTGACCGGCCCGCGTTCGCCGTAGAACCGCAGAACCGTCCACCAACTCGTCGCACTGCCGTTCGCTGCTCGAACCACGCCTACCCATGCTGTAACACACCCACCTATCGAACCATGCCCGCGTCCATACAACCGTGCTATCCTCCGCGTTGTTCATAGCTCGGGTTGTTCGCCCATCAGGTGTGGGTCGCCCATGGGTCACCCGCTGCGCGGGTCGCCCATGGGTCGCCCATCCAAGTGTCGGAGGTAGCTCGCCCTCCCGTCGTCGTGCCAAAACGCGCCCGTCATCGTGCCAAAACGCGCCCGTCGTCGTGCACGGGGCGCCCGCCCTTCGTGCACGCCTGCCCGAGACTCAAGGGCCTTACATTCTCCTCCACCTGAAGTCGTTGTCGTCCTCGACAACATATCATCTCGGTAGCTCTCCACCAAGATCATCATCGACGGGAAGCCATCTTGATCACCATATGTCGTCCTCATGTGAACTGCTGCCATGATACTCTAACAAATGATAACACATCTCTGTACATGCCGGCCTCCATGTCTGAACTAGTTGGGTGATCAATCCAACCGTCACGCTCAAACAATGAGAATGCACATCCTCATGCCACCATCAGTCGTTCCTCAAAGCATCCTGTCACATCCCCGACTCATCAAGAATCAGCTCCCATAATCCATGCTCAGGTCCATGAAAACCTCATCCATCTCATCTGCAACATGTTGTCCACGAAGTGTTGGTGTCAATGTGCTAAATCTGCCACATCTATCCCAACATCATCATGTGCGTAAAGTGGTTGAGTCTCGGCTCAACTCATGTCCAAGTATAGCCACCAAGGCATCATCATCATAACTCCATCGCTCCAAAGTGTCTCATATCGATCCTCCACATCAAGTCACCCTTCCAAGCCATGCCCATACATGTACTTTGGAAGTATGCATCCCATACTACATCAAAGTCTTCCGACCTCGGCTCCTCAATGCTTCAAATCCTCTAAGTCCACCATGTATGAAGTCTCAAAAGTCACAACGATCTCATGTCATCATGAGCTCCTCCACCAAAGGTCCACCAAGACTACCTCTTGGTCTCGGCCATGAGAAGTCCATCTAAGCATCACCATCACGAGTCTCTTCCATCACAGCTCCTCCACCAATGTGTCCATCAAGACTATCTCTTGGTCTCGGCCATGAGAAGTCCACCCAAAGGTGTGCCCTTCAATCTGTCCATGAGTCATGCCGGGCACCTAGCCAAAGTGACTAAAGCATGACCCAATCATCCTCAACGATCATCAAGTCCCACCCTTGTCACGGGCCCTTGCACCTTCAACCATAAGGTCACAAGTAACCCCAACAAGTCCTGCAATAGTCGACAATCCTTGCTTCTTCATACAAGGTTCCACCATAGTCATCCCTGGCACGATCCTCCCTAGCATAGACAAACTGGTTTTGTCTTTCACTGCACACGGTCCATCTACCAAATGCTCAAATGGAACACGAGTACCAATACTTACTTTATCAATATGAGGCTCCTCCATATGAGTGACCTCACCCATCCATGTCGATAAGCTGCACGACCCTGGTTCAACTTGATCACCTTCAAGTTCTGCCTCCATCGTAGTCATGTCCACAACATCTTCATCTATTATGGCTTCTTCTTCCTTGATAGTACCATCTGCAACATCACCTTGCTCCATTGTCCAACCAAGTTGAAGAAGCTTGTCCTCAACACCTTTTTCCAAGGCTTCAAGTTCTTCACGGATTCGGGGTCTCTCTTCCTTCATCCTCTTCAACCTTTCCAAGGTAAGTAAGAGCTTCCTTCCACCTTCTCCCAAACTTGCCATGCCTTGTACCTTGTCATCATGTGATTCTTCCATGTGAGTGTCCATCCACGCTGCCAAACTATACGATCCTGGTTCAACTTGATTATCCTCAAGTCTAACCTCCATCATAGTTGAGTCTTCAACATCTTCGGTCATCATGACTTCCTCTTTCTGGTCTGCAACCTCATCTATTGCCTGACTGATTTGAAGAAGTCCATCTCGTCCAAGCATCACATCAATGCCATCTGTATTTGTCACCACGAAGTCCAGCTGACCTCTACATCCTTCCAACTGTACAGGTACATCTCGTATCATGCCTACTGCCAAATTCCACGAGGTTATCTCCCAGTTCTCCATAGTAGATATCAGCCCCACTTCTTCTACTAACCGTGCCGATATAAGGTTATATGAACCACCTGTGTTTGCCAACGCTTGAATATCTTTGCCACAAATCTTCAAGGTTACAAGACCTCGGTTGTTCTCCATGACCTTATCTTCACCTGTCAACTCTCACGAGCAACCTTGCTCTGATACCACCTGTCACGCCCCCAAGCCTATGGTAACTTCTTTTCCGTGCCCGGCAGGGTGCGGCACCATCGTGTACGTTCTTTTTGTTAATACTTGTACATATGGACTACGCCTTAACCGATATAAACATGCTTTAACCGTTATCTTATAACCATGTGTAAGCATTAATCTTCATAATTCATCATAAACCATTCTTTAACAATTCATATGCAATTAAACCGAACAACAATTGCAAACAACCATGTAGAATGGGAGGGGCAACTCCCGAACGAGTCCGCCCAATAATCAATATATTATGAACCTTCAATAATACATCAACATACAAGTGTGCCGGGCAAAGTCCTCGGCCAACACTTAGAATCCTTTTACAATATTACAACAAGGCATGAGAAGCCTTTACATACACAATTATGCACCTTTGCCTTATGAGCGGGTACCCACCCGGGTCACCAAGACGCTCATACAATTCTGCACCAAACCGTGTACCCAATCCTCCTCAATCGTGACCTCTTTCACACGAGCCAATCTCCAAAATATGCGAAGTCCTTCTAACCTTTATGCGCATGAGGAATGCGCATTCCTTAAGTCCTTCGCGCCTTTTCCTTGTCTCTTATGCGAGCTCCTTGAGCGAAGATCGAATGATGAGAGTGAAGTCTCATCCTCCATAATATATACGCATCTCCCATATGTTACAAGGGGGCTGCTTAACTTATGGCCGACCTCCTATTTAACATATAAAGCCCACGTATTATATTATTTTACATTATTTAATTCTTATTAATCCACACATATTTATATGTGTATTCCTTCATATAATATGCTTTCTCCTTATGTTTTAAGGGGTGTGCTTCGCTCACGGTTGCCCCCATTATTTTACATATGAGCCCTCACATATTATATTTTGTTTTAATCACCCACGCATATTTACACTCCATGACATATGCGTATAAGTCTCCATACGATATGTAATTATTTGCTTTAATATGCCCGTCCACACTTAGCCGCATTCGGCCTAAGTGCCTTTCGTCGCACAGCATCCGTTCGTCGCATTGTAACCGCAGCTCGTCGCATTGTCGGGTGGTCGCACCCGCTCGTCGGGTGACCGGCCCGCGTCCGCCGTAGAACCGCAGAACCGTCCACCAACTCGTCGCACTGCCGTTTGCTGCTCGAACCACGCCTGCCCATGCTGTAACACACCTGCCTATCGAACCATGCCCGCGTCCATACAACCGTGCTGTCCTCCGCGTTGTTCATCGCTCGGGTTGTTCGCCCATCGGGTGTGGGTCGCCCATGGGTCGCCCATCCAAGTGTCGGAGGTAGCTCGCCCTCCCGTCGTCGTGCCAAAATGCGCCCGTCGTCGGGCCAAAACTCGCCCGTCGTCGTGCACAGGGCGCCCACCCTTCGTGCACGCCTGCCCGAGACTCAAGGGCCTTACAATTTCCTCCGAACTGTCACTCTGCGAATCCATGAGCAAATCAAAATTTTACTTTAAAAACAAGGTCAAGGAGGAACCTTCAGCTGAAGTTTTAACTTGATGTTGTTGAATCATTTATATGTTTTCATATACTAGCCGTTTTGTCAAAATGTGATCGATGAAATGTTTAGTCGCGTTGTGGAAGATTTTTAGTCCAACCATACTGGAATCAATTGCTTTATCACCTCAATGAGACTTGGTTATATTTCTACATAAGTTGTCATCCGTTAGTAGCAATGTCGATTTTTAACAACTTCATGATACTATGAAACTGAGATACGACATAAAGCAACTTGATAGTAACTTCAATTTTTCTGTCTCTCGTGTATTCATTCTTCCACTATGTCTAACTCTTTCCCAGTTGAATGATTCTTAAATCTAACCCACGTTGGAGTCGAGACTTTTCCCACAATATCCTCAATATTCTTAATGGTGGATTATAAACATGGATATATTCTTATGGATTTGTACATTTTTCATAATGCTTACATGAAAACATGGTTCGACTTCCCATTCGTTGGACGTACTGAGCATGTTCTTGGTGCTGCACGACCTTGACATTTTCACGCACTGACGTTGCTGGTTTGTAGGTTGCCAAAAAATCAATTAAATATTTTACTCAATTTCTTGCTAGTTCGGGAAGAGTTTTACAAATTGCATTCAACATTTAGAGTTGGTGGTTATCCTTAAACCACTGCAGGTTGTAGATCTCCCTTTTCCAAGTTGAAGGTCTCTCTCTCCAAAGCATTAGGAACACTTCTTCTAACATAATATTTCAACTTCTTGCTAGATTTGGAAGAGTTTTAGGCACTGCACTAAGAATTCCAGTGTTGGTGGTCATCCTTAACATTCAGCCTAGTGCCACCATGCATGTTTTTATATTTTGTATTACAACTCTCTTCTTGGACTGTATATACTCCTTCAGAGTAAGGGGGGAAATATTGGACACCTAATCAACTAAGGGTTATGGTGAGGAAGTTGAAAGGTCAGAAAGAGTCCAAGAGACCTTGGAATATGAATCCAAGAGTCACTCCAATGTATTAATAATTTATATCATCTGAATAATATATGCATCTAATGCTTATCTTTCATATTTTGGTTTTCACCATGGTTATGTTTAACAAGTCTAAATGTTAGATGTTTTGGTTTTTCTCAAGGAAATCACACAATAGAATTTTTGGTGAGAATTCATAAATAAATTCAAAACTACAAAACCTTTTAAGACATTCAAATTATTTAGATTATATAAATTTATCTTATTATTACAACAAATTGCTATCAAATTTTAAATAAAATTAACTACAAAATATGTAGAGAAAAACAGAAAAAGAAAAAACTAACAATACATTATTATTACTAGCATAGATCCATCTTAACCACTAGCTTAGAGAATCAAATTTCTTTATGTGCAAAGTTATTTTTGTTGACACCTAATCATCAGGATTGGGTGAACAACTGTAATTGATGTAAATAAATAATAGAAAAGATGAAGAGTCACTAGGAGATGAAATGAACAGTCTCTCCCTCATGTATATAATAAAGACCAACCTGAATGAATATCATGAATTGTTTTGAGGAGTTACTGACTGGTCTGACATGGTATGAGAGCTAGCGCCATTTTTGGCTTCCAGCTCCATTTTGTAACTCCCTTCTGCCATTTCTTCAGAAGTTTGTCCTGCATTTTCCTGCTAATTTTCCTGGTGGTCTGACTCTGTCCCTCTGCCAATTTTCCTGGTATCGTCTCCCACGCTCCTCCACTTTCATGCTCTACCACGTTCTTTTCTCTGAATATTGCATTGGTATGGTCTAATAGCGCTACTCTCCCATACCTCTCCCAGCTGAATATTACGCTGATAAAAAAAAATACAGTTCTGCAAGCTGAACTTCTTCTAGTTCACGCTTTGATTGACATTGAAATGCCTTGATGGAGCCCTCTGGCTTAGCGGAAGCTTAATGGAGCCTTCTGGCATTGGTGGAGAGATTACTTTTTGGAAGGTTATTGCTTGAGATTTGGCATGACACGACCGTCGTTACATGATGAGACCCACGAGCCCATGACCTTATATTGAAGGTCGTTTTCTGCAAACATAGAGGTGGACTTTTAAATCCTCTACATGGAATATTGCTTCATGTATTCATAAAAATTGCTCCATATTACTCTATATTACGCTGACCTCTATACGTTGTTCCATATATATGTAAAGCTGGTATATATAAGCGTTGTTCCACATATATAATGTTGTCTCCACGCTAATGTTGTTTTCATATATACGCTGGTATATATAACGTTGTCTCCACGCTAATGTTGTTTTCATGTAGATGATATCCCATATATACCACGCTGTTGGGATCCCATAGTGTTGTTTTCATAACATTGTTTTCAAAGTGGCTAACATAGTTAACGCTCCTGCGTTTGACTGTGTTTAATATATTGTTTGAAAATACTGTCGTGGGGCCCGAACACACTTTGATATCCGCTCTAATAATTCTATCAGAATTGTCTTTTTTTAGCAGCAGAAGTTTTTTTTTCCTCTCCACAAAAGCAAATTTTTTTTTGCCAGTAGAAGTATTTTTTACAGCACTCAGATTTTACAATGCATCTAATCATATCTATTGTGGGAGTAGTTCTCACTCACAAGGAGAACTATCCTGAGTGGTCCCGGAAGATAAAACACACCCTCATTTTCAATGAGTTGTGGAAAGGAGTGTGTGTTGGAGATGAAGAAAAAGAGCCAAAACAACCTACCTTAGACAAGGAGTTCACCATTTGGAAAAATAAGAACAACAAAACCTATGCATTAATTGCAACATCTATAAGTGAAGAGGTGAGTCGACATATTTCACCATTTTCAAATGCTTTAGAAACCTTACAAAAGTTGAAAGAACTCTATGACTCACACTTTGCACTTGAAGTTGTTCAACTCATGATTAAACTCTTCACTTTTGAATTACAAAATAATGATCCCCTTGCTCTTGCATCTGAAGTAAAATCTATACTGCATGATATTGAAGCCACTAAGGTTGAATTGGATATTCCTCTTATCACTTTTCTTAAGGTACTTTATCATACTTACTCCAATTATCTTTAGTCATTGCAAGAAAATGGAAATCTCAAAGATATTACCTTTGACTCTTTTGTGAAAAATTTTGATGAAAGAGAGAAAGCTTTTGGAAAGAAGACAACCCCTGAATCTTCTGAAGAGGTTGTGTGCCTTGCTCATAAAGAAAAGAATCTTGCCCAAGATTCTTCTAGAGGAAGAGGTGGTCGAAGAGGAAGAGGAAGATATTTAAGAGGTAGGGGGGGCTGACACTCCCAAGGAGAAAAGTCAGATTTGCACTGCATATGCTGCAAAAGAAATGGATCACATGATGCCTCCACATGCAAGTTACCTTGGGACAAAATTGAGCAGCAAAGAAACCAACCCAAAGGTAAAACTAATGACACGGACAAAGGTAAAGCACCTGAATCCGCTCACTATGTTGTGGCACAATGTAATATTGGAGTAAATGAAGACTTATTTAATGCTTCACTTGCTTCTTGGAAAAATGATTGGTTGCTTGATTCAAGAGCAACTTGCCACATGACTCATAGAAAAGATTTTTTTGAAAAATTTACTAACAATGTTCATGGAGCAAGTATACTTTGCATACCAATCAAAACTCAAGCCATCAGAGCTTGGCATACTCAGGCTTAAATTGCCTGGTCTTCCAGACTTTCTTCTGCATCATGTTCTATATCTCCCACAGCTGAAGAGAAACTTATTGTCCTTGGTCCACATCCGCCAGCAAGGTCACTCCTTTCATATGTTTGACGGAAAGCTTGAGGTGAGAAAAGCATCTGACCACTCACTTGTCATGAGGAGAATAGAAGAAAAAAGGCTTCTCAAGTTGTAGGGTACCTCTTCTCGTGCACAACATTTCTCATACAATTCTCATTATGAAGAAGGTACACTTCCATCAAGTTTATTATGGCATGCTAGATTTGGACATTTGAGCTATGACAGCCTCCACTTGTTGAAGAAAAATGGTGTTACTTGTTCGCCTAAAATTCCTAGGAAACTTAAGCAATGTGATGCTTGCATTCTAGGAAAGCATAGAAAACAGTCTTTTCATGATTCACATTCAAGATCACATAGAAAACTTGAACTCATTCATTCAAATTTATGTGGTCCAATACCTGTTCCTTCTGCAAATGGAAATAAATATATGATGACATTTATTGATGACTACACTAGAATGTGTTGGGTTTATTTATTGAAGAACAAATCTGATGCTTTTCAAACATTCAAGAACTTTCATACATGGATTGAAAATGATGCACAATCTCATATTGGCTCTATTCGCACTGATAATGGAAAAGAGTACACTTCAAATGAATTTGAAAACTATCTTCACCAACATGGGATCAAACATCAAATAACCGTGCCTTATAATCCCCAACAAAATGGTGTAGCTGAAAGGATGAATAGGACAATCTTAAATATGGTGTGCTTCATGATGTTTTTCAAAAATGTAAAATTGATGTTTTGGGCTGATGCAGTTCTGTGCGTTGTATATATAAAAAATAGATGTCCTTCTAATGCTATCAAAAACAAGACTCCCTATGAAATGTGGTATGGGCACATTCCTTCGGTAAAGCATCTCAGGGTCTTTGGTTCCACCTGTTATGCCTTGATACCAAAGGTACATAGAAACAAACTTGGTGCAAGAAGTCGTAAGTGTATCTTCCTAGGGTATTCAAACACCTCCAAAGCATACCGTCTCTATGATGAAGTCAATAAAAAGTTTGTTGTATCTGGAGATGTAATCTTTCTCGAATCATCCAAAACTGACAATGTTGTTGAGCGGCAACTTGATCGCTTGGATAGATTCTCAAATGAAAAATCATTTCAAGAATTTGATAATCAAATTCCACATCTTGAAGGGGGGATTCCTATACTAGATCAACCTATGGAATCTTCTTCTGAAGCACTCTCTCCCCCGTATGAAACTCCAACAACGGATGATACTTTAAGTGATATGATTGATAGAATTAGGAGACTCAATCTTGATTTAGTCCCAACTCAATCAACGGAGCAGCCTGGACCATCTGAGAAAGGTCCCTCAAAGTGGCTGACAAAGACACTTGAAAGTGTTCATCCTGATGAGGTTGGAAAGACAGGAACTATAAATTCAAACCGACAAAATGAAGGTGATGTAGATGACTCTGATTCACCTATTGATATGGATGTTTCTTATGATTGTGAATTGAATTTTTGTATAGATTTTGAACCAACTTCCTTCAAAGAAGCTGCTTCTCATGATGAATGGAAAGAAGTGATGCAAAAGGAGTACGATGCCTTGATAAAGAATGGCACTTGGAAGCTGGTTGATCCTCCATTAGGAACCAAACTAATTGGCTTCAAGTGGGTCTACAATAACAAGTATAAAGTTGATGGCTCACTTGACAAGCACAAATCCAGGCTTGTGGCAAAAGGTTTTGCACAGAAGGAAGGGGTCAATTATGAGGAGACTTTTTCCCCCACGACAAAATGGGCTACCATCCAGACACTCTTTGCCCTAGCAGCACAAAACGGTTGGAAAGTCCATCAAATGGATGTAAAAACTGCTTTCTTGAATGGCGATCTAAAAGAGAATGTTTTTATGTCCCATCCTGAAGGATTTTCTATGAAAGGGCATGAACATAAAGTATACAAACTTGTGAAATCCTTGTATGGCCTCAAACAAGCACCACGAGCCTGGTATGAAAAACTAACTGAGAATCTTCTGAAACTAAATTTCAAACATTATGATCTTGATGATGCAACTTTGTTTGTCAAGAAGGTTGGGAAAACAATTGTATATCTTATGGTATATGTAGATGATCTTTTGATGACAATGAAGAATGAAAGCTACATTGCATCCATAAAGAAGGAATTTAGGAAAGGTTTTGAAATGACTGATTTGGGCTATGTTCATTATTATCTTGGTATTGAAGTAACTCAACATCCGAAGTCCATATTCCTTTCTCAAAAGAAGTACTTTGGAGATCTGTTGAACAGGTTTGGCATGACAGAATGTAATCCTCTTACTACTCCAATGAAACAAAACTTAAAGCTCACATCCATTGAAGGAAAAGAATTTGAGGATGCAACAAAGTATAGACAGTTTGTAGGAAGTCTCAACTACCTAACTACTATCAGACCAGACATTTCATTTGTTGTTGGAATCCTCTCCAGGTTTATGCAAAAGCCTTGTGAGGGACATTGGTCTGCTGCAAAAAGAGTTCTAAGGTACTTGAAGGAAACTCAAGACTTTGGAATCAAGTATACACAGGTGGGGACTTTAGCTTGATTGGATAATCTGATTCAGACTTAGATGGAGACAAAGAAACTGGGGTATCTACTTCAGGTTATGCTATAAGTATTGGATTAGGTTCTTCCTCATGGAGATCATGCAAACAATCAGCCCTAGCAGATTCTACAACAGAGGTAGAATATGTGGCAACAACCGAGACAACAAAAGAAATTGTGTGGCTCAGGAAAATTTTTGAAGACTTGCAGGTGAAACAAGTACAATCGACTCCACTCATGATTGACAATACCTCGGCAATAAAGTTGTCCAAGAACCCAAAGTTCCATGATCGAATGAAGCACATCAATACTAAATATCACTTGATTCAACATCATGTTGAGGTCAAAACAATCCATCTATGCCATTGTTCCACTAATGAGCAAATTGCAAACATCTTCACCAAAGCGCTTGGAAGAGAAAAGCTTGAAAGATTCAGAACGATGCTTAGACTCACCAACATTCCTTTAGATTAAGGGGGGAAATGTTGACACATAACCATCAAGATTCGGTGAACAACTGTAATTGATGTAAATAAATAATAAAAAAAATGAAGAGTCACCATGAGATGAAATGAATAGTCTATCCGTCATGTATATAATAAAGACCAACATGAATGAACATTATGAATTGTTTTGAGGAGTTACCTCCTCGTCTGACAATCATAGAGTGAAAAAAGAATGTGTAATTTCTTATTGTCTAAATTGTATTTTTGAATGTTATAGAGATCGCATAACATGTGTATCGAGTCATTTTATAAGGGTATATTAAATTGTTTTTTTTGTAATTAATATACTTTTAAGTACCCATATTAAAATATTTTATTCATATTCTACATTGGATATTTTATTCTATACAACATTAAAATATTTTCTTTTAACATTTTTTCATTTTTTTTTTCTTTCTGTATATACATATTTATGAAGTTGATATCAGAGTGTTCAAATATTTTTTGAAAATATAAGTTTTAAACATCTTACTGATATATTTTTTTTACTTCTATCACTTTACATAAAATTATATTAGATCATATGGACAACTATTTAAATATACATAGTATATATTTTTTCTTTTTTAATACAACCGACATTCCTTCTCTATTTAGAGAATACTTTATTTTTGTTGTAAGACAGGTGAACATACTTGAACATACTTACACATCACCTTTACACTGGGTTGTAGAATGGATTGTAGAATGAGCCTCTTAGGCTCAACCAACATAGTTCCATCTTAACCATGGATCTAACATGAGCCAAAATGATCAAATTTCTTTAGGTGCAAAGTTATTTTAGAGTGCAAAAAAATGTGTAATTTTTTATTATTTAAATTGTATTTTTGAATGCTATACATATTACATAACAAGTGTATTGAGTCATTTTATAAGGGTACATTAAATTGGTTTCGTTGTTATTATTATATTTTTAAGTATAGGTCAAAATTAATTCATATTAAAATAATCTATTCATATTCCACATTGGATATTTTATTCTATACAATATTAAAATATATTTTTTAAACATTTTTTCTATATATACATATTTATGAAGTTGATATCATGTATTAAAATATTTTTAAAAAATATAAGGTTTAAACATCTTACTCACATTTTTTTTACTTTTAATTACTTTACATAAGCCCCACGGGGTAGGCGAGTTGGTAATCACAATGCGGTGAAGTTCGTTAGAAAGGCGGGCTCCGTACTGAAGGTCACGAGTTCAATTCCCCGAGACTAACCCGACGTTGTGGAGAGGGGCGGGCACAGTTTCCCAGGGGTTATAGTAGTAGCGGTCAGGATCGACCCTGTGTAACGCGAGTTGCGAGGCTGCTCCAGTTGCCGATTCCTCTGTTAACTAAAAAAAAACATACTTACACATCACCTTTGCGCTCGGTTGTAGGATCTAGCATAAGCCAAGAGGTTCAAATTTCTTTAGGTGCAAAGTTATTTTAGAGTGCAAAAAAAATGTGTCATTTTGTATTGTTCAAATTCTTTTTTTGAATGTTATAGAGATTACATAACATCTTTATTGAGTCCTTTTATAAGGGTACATTATTTTTTTTGGTTACTAATATATATTTTAAATATACGTCAACATTAATTCATACTAAAATATTTTATTCACATTCCACATTGAACATGTTATTATATACAACAATAAAATATTTTCTTTTAACATTTTTTCTATATACACATATTTTTGTTAAAATAATTTAGAAAAATATAAGGTTTACACATCACCTTCACATGCTCTCGAATGAACCTCTAGATTCAATCATTTTATTATTACACATATAAAATGTTATTCATTAAAGGAGTGTTATTTAAACTTGTATGGCTTCAACAACTTGAAAAATTCCTTAATTTATTTACATAAAATTATATTATGTCACGTGCACAACTGATTAAATATACATAGCATATTTTTTTCGTTTTTAATACAACATATTGCTTTTTTATTTAGACAATAATTTATTTTTGTTTTAAGATGACAAACACACTTACAGATCACCTTCATATGTTGTCGAATGAACCTCTCTCTTCAATCATAATATTATTACACATGCAAAATGTTATTCATTAAAAGAGTGTTATTTAAACTTGTATGGATTCAACGCCCTGAAAAATTGTTAGGGTACTTCGATTGTGCAAGGGTTACCCATTCAACTTTTACACATGCAAAATGTTATTCATTAAAGGAGTGTTATTTAAACTTGTATGGATTCAACGCCCTGAAAAATTCTTAGGGTACTTCGATTGTGCAAGGGTTACCCATTCAACTTGTGATTTCAATAAATTCCTGCAGAATTTTCGAAAAATTAGACTGGAAAAACCCACTTGAAAAACTTGCAAAAAATCTCACTAAAAACAACACATTCATTAATTACTTTTAATAAAAATAAAATTACCAATAAAATTAGATCGGGAAATAAAAATAAATTTATAAATTAATGTTCAATAAGAGAATATTTCGACGACGCTTGCTTTATCACCGAACAATCGTTACCCATTTTGACCCCAAAAAAGAAACAAACAGTAGTAGCGGCTTAATGTATTCAACCACTTGCAGAAATACATTAAAATTTTGGGTGCTCACCGTCATTTTAGCACCTACTTTCCTTGAAACTGCAAAAGTCCAAAGATATCGAAAGGGATAATCACGATAGAGGAATGCTTTTACATCCCTAAATTACGGAGCATTACATGAGTTATAATTTTCTTTTCTTTTTAATAAATCGAAAAATACGGAGCATGTCGGAAGTTGGCCCATGGGCGATACCTTCGGTAAAAGGCTGCGTACCACGTGTTTGTTGCAAAGCCTGTTCAATTCATGATCCACATTTTCATTGAACTTTTTCCGTTTGCTCACGTACAATGCGGTGAGATTCCAACAGCGGTTTATAGTGGGTCCTACTGATCCCGTCGCAACTGGGAAAAAACGTGGGATTGGATTCTTCGCAAAGTGCGCTTCACCTCACGCGGGATTTCTGCTGTTCCATCCACGGCAGCGCCTAATCAGCCATATATCAAGTATTAAATGTATCCTGAGATGCACGCGAGATAATCCGTTAACACACGAATTTGAAAACTCGTCACTAAATAAAAAAAGGCATTTTGAGTGTTAACGGGCTATGTTGCGTGCATCTCCGGGTGCATTTAATACTTGATATATGGCTGGTTAGACGCTGCCTTCCATCCACCACTAGCTATCGACAATTTTGCGGATGGGAAGGTGGTGAGGAGTCTGTAACCCAACTCTATGCAACGTCTATCAAAACAGGGCTTTCTGTTGTATGTGTTTTGTGTTTGTCTCAGTATTTCCTTGCAGAGATGGCCACCTATTCCCATGTTTCTCAGAGTAAGAGAGGGAGAGATGAATACTGTAATGGCGGATTCGCTTTGCCAGACGCAAAACGAACCATTAGCAGAGCGTTGGCGTATGACAGCGATCTGACGAGCTTGCTCAAAGTCAGTAACCAAGAAGGGATTGATGCTATCAATGAGCTTGACGGCGAGATCGGATTGAACGCGGTTCAAAAGTCTATAATGATGAAGGCGGAAATCGGGTTGAAGGCGCAAACACATAATGATTTTAGGTCTACTGACGAGAAGGGAAGTAATGATCAGATGGGTTTTATTAAAGAAGACGAGTTGACAGAGCGGAATTCTGAAGCAACGACCTCAGTTTGCTATGTAAAAGACTTCAAGGATCCCGACGATGTTGGTGCAGAACTTGGCTTCTTGGAAGACCATATCTGTCCCCACGAATTTGGAATCATCATCAACTACATCGAGGGAGATTCAATCGCCAATATTATGGACTATTCGGATGCGGGGTATGGATATGCTGAGACTACGGAGGATTTCTATGGGTCTCTGTGGGACAATGATATTTGGCAGTTGAATGAACATTTGGTTATTCAAAGTGATCTTGAATCGCCACAACAAAAATAATTTGGGATTAGTGGAGCCGAGTTTCATGACGTTTAGAACGATTTTAAACCAGTTCAACATTAGAGCAACGATGATGAAGTATTGTAACATGCATATTGAAAGAAACATTTCCTGATTTTGTATGTGAAAAAACATAATCAGTGCCGAGTATGTCAGTTTGTTTCCAAGGCTATTTCCTCCGAACTGTCACTCTGTGAATCCATGAGCAAATCAAAATTTTACTTTAAAAAAGAAGGTCAAGGAGGAACCTTCAGCTGAAGTTTTTATAACTTGATTTTGTTAAATCATTTATATGTTTTCACACTAGGCGTTTTGTCAAAATGTGATCAACGAAATGTTTAGTTGAATCGTGAAAGATTTTTTTTCCAAGTGGAATCAATATAGTTGTTAAAATTTCTAAATAGAGTTGTCAAAATCTCTATTTCTTAGAATTTTTTTTGGGTTTTTTTCGTTTAATTTCTCTAAAATTTTATAAGAATTTATTGAACTCACAAGTTTGATGGGTAGTACCTATACAATCCAAGTGTTTTACAAATTTTTCAGGTGTCGAATCTATATATACAATAAAAAAACCAATTTAAATAACACAATCAAAATCTCACCTCAAATATTTTCACGAAATTCTATCACAAAAAAGTCATAAGAAACAACACCGGAATCAATTGCTTTATCACCTCAATCAGTCTTGGTTATATTTATATTTCTATCTGAGTTGTCATCCGTTAGTATCAATGTCGATTTTTAACAACTTAATGATACTATGAAACTGAGATGTGTTTTAAAATAGTGATGTCTGTTATTACCACAAAGATGAAACGGACATAAAGCAACATCCGTGATAGGAACTTCAATTTTTCTGTCACTACTGTATTCATTCTTCCACTATGTCTAACTCTTTCACAGTTGAATGATTCTTAAATCTAACGACGCTGGAGTCGAGACTTTTCCCACAATATCCTCAATTATCTTAATGGTGGATTATAAACATGGATATATTCTTATGGATTTGTATATTGTTCATAATGCTTACATGAAATCATGGTTCGACTTCCCATTCCTTGGATGCACTGAACAGTTTCTTCGTGCTACACGACATTGACATTTTCACATACTGATATTGCGGGTTTGTCGGTTGCCCCACAAAAAAGCAATTAAATATTTTACTCCTCAAATTCCAACAGAGATTGTACTGAACTTTTGACACATGTTGTAATTTCCGAATCGTTTACTTTGGCATTGTCTACAGAGATCACAATTCCTCCCTCTTGACAGTGAAATTTTGACTAGAATAGTTTCTTGGTGCTACACGACATTGACATTTTCACATAATGATGTTGCGGGTTTGTAGGTTGACAAAAAAGCAATTAAATATTTTACTCCTCAAATTCCAACAGAGATTGTACTGAACTTTTGACACATGTTATAATTTCCGAATCGTTTACTTTGGCGTTGTCTACAGAGATCACCATTCCGTCTTGACATCACAATTCCTTCTGGACAGTGAAATTTTCTGGAAAAAAATTATGAAATTTGATAGTGAGAGTATTTGAATAGCTTTTTAATTATGGAAAAAATTTCAGCAGTATCAAAAATTCTGGACACTTGAAATCTTAAAACTTGACTGCTATATTTCAAATTTCCAAAAATTTAGGAAATCCAACTAGAATTTCCGATCACCACGTCTACTTTTTGTTGCGTGCATGTAAAAGTGAAGTAGTGGGGTTTATCTATGTGGTGATTACAAAACCGCGTGGAGGGTGACAGTGACAAGAGGTAGATGTGACTAAATGAGTCTATGCATGTAACTACTTTAACAAATGGGGTAGGGTCATCATGCGAGTTGGACTTACTAACGTCCACAGGGACGCCACTTTGAAAATCTTTTTATAGACGACGCTTCATGTATCATGACTGTGGGAAATGGAGGGGCCCACATGGATATGATCGTGGTGACTCGAATAGTGATTGACGAAACCATGTGGGCATTGACTAAACGTAAACGTTCGAGAAGCACTGAAAATATTTTTATGTTTTAGAGGTAAGCGACATAAATGGTTGTGCTCATCATTCAGTAGGTGTCCACGATTCTTCGAATTCCATTGAGTACCAAGTCAGTGATGAAGAGTGATGAAGTTTGGTGGGATGACAAAACCTATTATAGTTTAGTGGTTAAATTAGCAATGAGGACAACCATTTTTTTGCTGCTAACCGCGAATGAAGGTAGACTCATCACCGTTATTCAAGGAAAAGCACTCAACTAGGAATAACTCGCTCGTGGTCATGTATTCGATGCAAATACATGAGAGAAGAGATGATATTCCAATTATTTATGGAATTTTTAATATTAAAATTAATATCGAAAATTAAAGCACAATTCTATATAAATAAATTATAGGATATATTTTTATTCATGTTTGTCATATCAAGTATTGGTAACTCCACAATGTAACTTAGGTAATTGTATTAACTAAAGCGCACACACACACATATATATAGGTGGACTCATCACTGTTATTCAAGGAAAACCACGCAACCAGGAATAACTCGCTCGTGGTCATGTATTCGAGGCAGATACATGAGAGAAGAGATGATATTCCAATTATTTATGGAATTTTTAATATTAAAATTAATATCAAAATTTAAAGCACAATTCTATATAAATAAATTATAGGATATATTTTTGTTCATGTTTGTCAAGTATTGGTAACTCCACAATGTAACTTAGGTAATTGTATTAACTAAAGCATATATATATATGAGTGGAGAGATTTTTGGGATTCCAATTCCAAGGTATTTTGGTTTTCTCAAATTCATAATTGAAATATTAAATTAATTACAATAATCTCAATCCTTTCAGATTAGCTCTCAACATTACTCCCCTTAATCTGAAGGGATGTTCGTGAGTCCAAGCATCATTCTGAATCTTTCAAACTTTTACCTTCCAAGTGTTTTGGTGAAGATGTCTGTAATCTGTTGATTTGTGGAACAATGGCAAAGGTGAATAGTCTTGGCTTCAACATGATGTCGAATGAGATGATACTTTGTATTGATGTGTTTTGTTAGATTATGGAACTTTGGGTTCTATTGTTGCTGTGACAAACACCCTCCAAAATTTTTCCTACACTTGAATTTTCGAGCCTACTTGTGATCCTATGATCTGTCATTCCTTTATTGCTCATAGTTGCTAAATGGTCGGTTGATGTTTCCAAATGTCAAAGTCACTTTCTTACATATGCTTATCTTTTGATGCATGTACAAGCGCTCTTCCTTCAAGCATGCCCATGTCAATGTACACCCTAGGGAATTATACATTGAGCGACCTATGCCGACAGTTAGTGTACAATATCACTAAAAAATCCCTCTCACTTTGGTTTCAATTTTGTTACTATTCCAGTGAGTTTTCGCAATTGTCTCTTTTGTGCACTTTGGTTTTCATTAGTGTCCGTTTCACTTATGCCACTATCATTTTTTCTTTCTTTCACTTCTACAAGTGGTGCTTTTGTGTTCTCTTCACTATAACATGTGTCACTTTCACTTTCTTTAGCTTTTGTAAGTGTCGTTTTCACTTTTTCTTATTGTCGCCTTTTAATAAGGGAAGTGTCACACGTAGTGAAAAGGAGTCCTTTGTACATTCTTGAAGGGCAACTTTGGTTCATTCTCGTGTAATACAGGGTTCTATTGATCATGGGGATATGTATTAGACTCATTCACCCTCTCTTGAGCATTTTTTCATTAGTGTCGTCACTTGTGTTGCAATGTGTATATTAAGTGTCGCACTTGGAGGTAAGTGTTGTCTTGTTGACATTTCAATGAGGACATGTCGATTTTTGGTGGTGAATGTTTCATTGTCGAGTGCTTGATCATCTATAAGTGTGTAATCATGTTCAAGTCATGTTCTACTTCCATCTCTCAGCTCTTTGGTCACACACTTAGTCATTTTCAGAAGATGATCCTTCCCCGATCAATCTCCCTCCAATTTGCTTCCCTGAACTATGCATTCTGCAGTCTCAAGCCTTAGTCAGTGTGTCCTATCTCTTGGAACTATGCAACGCGCAGTCATTGCCTCTAAAGACTACTTGTGTAGTCACAATGCTCAAGAATTGTCCTCCTTCCCTTAGAAACTACGCAATCTACCTCCTCAGTCTGCCTTTCTTGCGCACTGTGTTTCAGTCAACAGTATGACCTCTCTATCTCATTGATTTTCTCAACTATGTAGCCATTGGCCTCCTGGGGCTACGCACTACACAATCACAGTGAGAAAGCCATTCATGTATGCCTTCTTTCCTTGCTAAATTATGTAATTTTCAGTCTTTGGCCTTCCTAAACTGTGCATTTCACAATCACTATGAGCAATCCCTCATCACTGTCTCAGTAACTTTCCCAACTACGTAATCATGTGCCTCCTTGTATTCCCAAACTGCGCACTATATAGTTTTAGTGAGAAATCCTTCATTGTTGTGTCCTTAAATCCATCAATTGCACAATCTTCCTTCTATGACACTCAGATACTCTGCAGTGCGCAGTCATAGTCACGAAATTATCACTCTTGCATCTTGGAACTACGCACTACACAATCCCTGAGCCTTATTCTTTGTCCAACACTTAGTTCAGGGCTAATCAATGCATTGCATGGAGAATCAGATAGACTAGGATATTTTTGGACTAATGTTATCTTGTCATGAGTGAATTCCATCTGTAGGTTCTGTATCTTGAGATGACAAGATGATGTTCAAGGAGGATGAAATGGAGATCATATGAAAAGGCACTTGTGAAGTTGGAACCAGTAAGAAGTCATCAAGAATATTAATGGACGCTAACTTACAAAAAAATAATAAAGGTCAAGATCGCATGAAGGCTCCATACCAATCAACATCTTGGAGGATGAAGATGAAGCACATGTAACATCTATCTTGAAGACACAAAAAAAACAAAAAGAATAAAATCTTGATATTGGCACATCACTATGAAGTTCCATGTCATAAGTACCAAGTGATGTCTTTTCCAAGTGTCATCACAATGTCATATGTGTCAATGTGTCCCACCACATTATTTATGGATGTTATTATGTGTTTTCAAGAAGATGAAAAAATGTTAATGTGTGGAAGTCCACAAGGCACAAGTGGAATACGAAAAGTCACATGTACACTAAAGAGTCACTAGGAGAAGTCCAAGAGTCTTGTAGAAGTTCAAGTGTGACTTGGAATTCCAATAGTCATGAGAGAAACTCAAGAGTCATGAGGATATGAAATGCCATTCCTCTTGTTATAAATACACCGTCAGAAGTAAAGAAAAGGGGTTTTGGAGGCTTAGACTTTGGAGAGTTATCCTTGGCTTCTCTAGCTTGGCATAGGAGAGAGGATAATTTTTTGGAGAAGCAAGGAGTGACTTAATGTTTCTCTATTTGATCTAGTGTCTCATCATTGTTACTATGTAGTTGAATGTTTCACCTAATAATTAGAAGCTTGTTGAATCAACACATTTTCATGCATGTATCGTGAATATTGTAAGACTATTCTTTAGGTGTTTGTGGTATATGTTTTGTTCATATGTACTAAGGAAATTGAATTACTTCATTGGATTTGGTACTTATCTTCTTGAATTTGTGTTGTATTTATTTTAATTTTTGTTGTGTCTATGTGAACTATTTCATTATATAACTGACGAATCTTTCCTAGTTCTCATGTGCCTCTCTTAGGATAGTACTATTACTTTCCTTCTAGAGACTCACTCTTACTTCCCTCTTGTGAAAGTCTCCTTTTACACATTGAAATTGGTGTTTCATAGTGTCAACTTTCTTGCTGATTTCAGAGGTTTTTTGCATACTCTCTTGCGTTGTTCTTTATAGCCAAGGAAAATCTTAAGTTATAGTGGTCAAGCCGATACTCCAGCTGGGGCTCCTACTCCTAATGATGTCAAGTCTAATTGGGACTTCATATTAGGATACCCCCTTCGTTGATGGATTTCCAGCACCATCAACAATTGGCACTAGAAGGAGGGACGGATGACACATTGTTCCCATTGAGTCTATTTTGAATCTCCTATCTTAAATGGCTCATCCCCAAATCATACTCCCAAGGCATTTTTCTAATCAATCCAATGGTAAACTTTTCATCGCTGATGAACCCCTTTACAACTTGTCTCAATTTAAGTTTGATGGTGACAGTGAAATATCCATAGTTGATCATATATCTATTTTTCTCTATTTTTGTGAATTTTATAAAATCAATTGTGAAGATGTTGCTTGTGTAATTTTCTTCCTCACACTTGATGGTCAAGTTAATTGATGGTGTCATACCATGCCATCTGCTTCCATTCATTCTTTTGATCACATTATCAAGGAGCTTCATTTAGCCTTTGATAAGTATGACTATCGAGAGGTCCTTAAATAGATTAATGAACTAAGAATAAACCCTAATGGATTAGAGATTTTGCTAATCAATTCCTTCACGTACTTTATGAGTTTCATGAAGAGCATACAAATTGAGATTTCTTTAAAATGAAGTTTGAAAGTTTGGTTCAAATTTATTTACATTGTGAATTTGAACCCCGTGATGTCTTATCTCTCCCAACTTTTGTGAACCATGAGACACCTCTAATTTCAAAGGAGGAACCTACTATTCCTTTTGTTCCTTGTCGTCCTCATTTTTCAGCTATGATGTAGGTGGCCTCCTTGGGATGATGTGAAGATTGGGAAATCTAAAAATAAAATGGTTGATCCATCTCTGCAACCTTCATCCATTTCTCATGATCAACATCCAATGGAGGAAACCTTGGAATGGTTCATGGAGCCTAGGGTGAAGACAAATCCTTCCATTTCTAAATATGATATTAACACTTGTAAATTTAGTGTTTAATATGATTTATATGTTATCCTCCTCTATAATCTCATTCTCATAACCCCTTTTCCCTTGATCTACTTAATCAGTCTCTTTCGAACTCTTTTGATTCTCAGTTTGCTAATCTAAAAATTGGTCAAATGCAATGTAGTCACATTTCACAGTTAGAGGAGCAGAAAGGTGAAGATTTTTTTGATCTTTCTACTCCTTTCCAAATTCCTCTATTTCAAGATAATGTTTCTTCATTCTTTTCTAATTTAGAATCTACTAATCTTGGTAATTAGTCAAAATAAATCAATTTTCCTAATCCATTTAAAGTCTTGGGAAACCAACATTCTGATGATAATGACTCTATGATGTACCAACTAATCTTTTGGTTTATTAATAAGACTTTGATTTGAAATATTTATATCTTAGATATAGCTCAGTCAAAGAAGATTTTATTATGGGAAATTCCTCTTCAATTCACTATTCCTTATGTCCTGTTACTTATAATGAAAATATGTCATGCTCTTCGGGTTCATAATTTGATGAGTTGAATCTTGAAATGACACAAGATAGTGAGACTAGCCATGATGAAGAAGAGAACAATGAAATCATATAACATCAATTCCATTCCTTGCAATTTCCTATTTTGCATGAAGATAACACTTCAAATCATGTAGCTCATGAGTTTTCTCCGGTTTATGCATCTCTAGATTTACAATCAGAGGGATCTTATGACTTGAGTAATATGTTTGTTAAAGTTGAAAATATGATCAAACTAGTGATGCAGATGGTTACCATCAAGATAATAGTGATGTTGTTGATTCAATTGATAGTAGTTATCCATATGAAATTTCCAATCTGACTCAGTTCTCAAAATATAGTTATCCAACTTTTCAAAGTTCTAGAACTTGTCTGTTAGGCCCCTATACTACTAGTGTGACCCCTTATTGTTATTAGTACAACCCACTTATTATATTGATGTACCCATGTAGTGCCCATATTGTTACTATTGTGCCCCATAGAAGCCCACTATTGTTATTATTGTGCCCACTATTGTTATTATTGTGCCCTTACATTATTATTGTTATGTCGGCTCTGATTATGTTATGACCCCTTAGACTCCTATATATAGAAAGGAGGTCTTTTCATTTGTATCATCCAAGAATTGCTTATTTGTGTAATGTAAAGGAGGTTGCCCCCTCAAAGAGGCTGAATTCTAAGGCGTTGATTTCTCTTTTCTATCTTTTTGTGAGTTGGTTTCATAACATTTGGTATCAGAGCTTTGGATTCTAGGGTTTCGTTGCTCCAAGCAGGTCATCGTGGAATTTGCCCCTACACTACTAGTGTAACCCCTTATTGTTATTAGTACAACCCACTTATTATATTGATGTACCCATGTAGTGCCCATATTGTTACTATTATGCCACATAGAAGCCCACTATTGCTATTATTGTGCCCTTACATTATTATTGTTATGTTGGCTCTGATTATGTTATGACCCCTTAGACTCCTATATATAGAAAGGAGGTCTTTTCATTTGTATCATCCAAGAATTGCTCATTTATGTAATGTTAAGGAGGTTGCCCCCTCGAAGAGGTTGAATTTTAAGGCGTTGATCTATCTTTTCTATCTTTTTCTTGAGTTGGTTTTATAACATTTGGTATCAGAGCTTTGGATTCTAGGGTTTCGTTGCTCCAAATAGGTCATCGTGGCATTTTCGCTATAACTTATTTTCTGCAACGTTTCAAAAGCTAAAAAAAAACCCATTTGAGAAGAAATTGCGCTGAATCTTGGATCCGGATTTTAGAGCTTTTCGCGCTATATTTGCGGAGATATGATATGAGGAAGTTGGTCTTTTTGTAGAATCCTGAATTACGTTCCAAACAGGTGACCTGGGGAAAGTTGTCATAACTTTCTCTCTGAGCATCGGATTGAAATTTAGTAAGAAGGTACAGAAAGAGGACGGATTGTAGTTTCTTTTATATATTTTTCAAAGCCAAAGGTCGAAACAGTAACACGTGGCACTTCATAAAAGTTCGCTCTTCTGGAAAGGTCTATAATCAGGTCATCTTGGGAGATTGTGCATAACTCTTTCTTGGAGAATCCAATTTGGATCAGACTAGTGGCATTGGAAAGAGGACACAGAGGGCTACTATAGGTCGCAATTTCAGAACTTAAAGATCCGAAAGTACAGATTTACAGTCGTTTCAACATTGAGCTCCTAAAAGAAAGAAAAAGCAAGATGAGGAAGTTTGATGGCAAGGATCCGGTAAATTGGATACTTCAGATGGAGCAATATTTTGATCTACATGGTGTACCACTGTTACAAAAGGTATGTATTGCATCTTCATATCTAGAACCAGATCAATTTTTATGGTATGAATGGCTTTTTTCGCGTAAACAACTTGTTACGTGGTCAATTTTCATGGAAGAAATGATAGCACATTATGAGGATACAAAGAGCAACACCTTCTTTAGAGCAACACCACAACAATTGGAAAGAGTAAAAGGGCTTTGTGACATAGTGGAAAGTAAAATTATGGAAACTAGGAAGCATACCCCTCACAACTATAAATATGGAAGTGTTGTTTCTCCTAGCCTTCCACAATCTCAAGGGTTACACCACAACAATTGGAAGAAAAAAGAGGAAAAGGGCTTTGTTACAATTGTGATCGCAAATGCACTAAAGGTCATAATTGTGCTGAGAAGAAATTATTTTACATAGAATATGAAGAGGAGGAAGAAGAGGATCAAGAAACATCAAAAGAAGAGGATATACGCCAGGACCCCACCCCAAAGAAAGAAGAAATGAATCAGACCATATGTTGTAAAGCATTGACAAGAATTACCACTCCTCAAACTCTCAAGATAGAAGGACATATCAAGAAGAAAAAGGTGCAAGAAGTGAAAGATCACATCGAGAAAGAAGAAATGAATCCAACCATATCTTGTAATTCATTGGTCGAAATTACCACTCCTCAAACTATCAAGATAGAAGGACATATCAAGAAGAAAAATGTTCAATCTTTCACATCGAGCATCAAGAAATGAATCCGACCATATTTTGTAAAGGATTGGAAGAAATCACCACTCCTCAAACTCTAGAGATAGAAGGACATATCAAGAAGAAAAAGGTTCAAGCAGAGAAAGATCACATCGAGCATCAACAACAAGTTCTCCAACTTTTAAAGGATACGCCACTTCAGTGCAAAATCAAACGAAACAACAGGTAGATCAACATCATAGTGAAAAATGTTTTGATGTAGGTGATTTGGTATTTTTACTACTACATCTCAAGCAAGCTATTTATGAGAAGGAAATGTTGGCAATACTACATGCACTTAAAAAATGGCGACCCTACCAAATGCGAAGACTCTTCAAGGATGAGTATGTGGAAGCATTGTTTTGTGCTATTTCTATTATCCAACCTGATTGGATAAATGAAGCAAGGGATGAATGGAAGAAGGATGAAGAAGTATGGCCACTTATTCAAAAGTTGCAAAAGATTCCAATTCAAACAATATTGCCAGAAATTGAAGAGGAAGGAAAAATCATATTGGAACCTGGAGAAGTCACACAAACAAGAACCCGATAGCTACGAAATCGATCAATTTCAGAGTATCTCATCAAGTGGAAGAACTTACCGACTGAAGATTCCACATGGGAGGACAAGAATTTTATACAAAAGCATCAAGAACTACTCAAGCGTTGAGGACAATGCTTTTTGAAGGAGAGGGGCATGTTAGGCCCCTACACTACTAGTGTAACCCCTTATTGTTATTAGTACAACCCACTTATTATATTGATGTACCCATGTAGTTCCCATATTATTACTATTGTGCCACATAGAAGCCCACTATTGTTATTATTGTGCCCTTACATTACTATTGTTATGTCGGCTCTGATTATGTTATGACCCCTTAGACTCCTATATATAGAAAGGAGGTCTTTTCATTTGTATCATCCAAGAATTGCTCATTTATGTAATGTAAAGGAGGTTTCCCCCTCGAAGAGGCTGAATTTTAAGGCGTTGATCTATCTTTTCTATCTTTTTTTTGAGCTGGTTTTATAACATTGTCAAGAAGTCAAGGTACTTTAACTTTCGTTGATGGTTGTGTCAGGTTTTCGCAGTCTTGATGAGATCCTTAAACTAGGTCAGATATGGATTTTCTCACAAAATGCTTTTATTTGCATAGTTTCACTAGATGAAAACTCCTCGAAACATTTTAAGTATTTAAAATATAGTTTTTATAACTCTGAAGATATGTTTTATAATCAGTTAAAATATTATTCTTTAGTTGATTCATCTCCATACAAATCTCTTGTATCGAATTCGGGTTTGGAGTGTATATCTTTCATGGATGCACAGAGCCATGAAGCCTATCATTCTGATTATCGAGATAAATATTATCATTCGACGAAGGATTCATACCCGCTAAGTGTTGTTGTATATTATATATATATATATATATATATATATATATATATATATATATATATATATGTGTGTATATATATATATATATATATATATATATATATATATATATATATATATATATATATATATATATATATATATATAATATACAAATATCGAAAAAAATCTTATGGTTAAAACATTTGAAGTACTTTAAATATTTTACATTTTAACTTCATTTAATTTTTGTCTAAAATCAAGTAACCATTTGTTGGAATTGTAAGTTTAATCTATTTAGTCTACACAATTTAGGTGTTTGAAGAAATTTTCAAAACATTAAATTCATTTATGTATTAAAAAATACAATTCAATATATATATATGGCATGTCAATTATTTTTAAAATTTTAAATGTAAATTATTATTTTTAAGAAATTTCAAAAATATTAATTTCATATATATAAAATTCATTTATATATTAAAAAATACAATTCTAAATATATATCAGGTCAATTATTTAAAAAATACAATTCTATATATATCAGGTCAATTATTTTTTAAATTTTAAGTGTAAATTATTTTTCAATATTTACATTGTAAACTTTAATATATATATATATATATATATATATATATAAACTCATATACCGCAACAGCTAAGTACACTACATTTAAACTAGCAAATATCAAACGAAGATTAAACCTTAAACGAAATTCATATGCTTATTTTAAAACATCGAACTCTGTTCCCCACAAATGTTGCATGACCTGACAACCCTTCTAAGGAAAATACCCACATAGGTAGTTCTTTGCATTCAAATGAAATATGATTCACAAGTGTGGTTGGAATTCATGGAACTTGGGTTTATGTGGAAAACGTTTTTCCCTATTCATGCTAATTTTATTAGCAACAAGCGTTGGTAATATAAGGGATAGATGAGAGACATTAATTTAATGAGGTCAAAAAATATAAGGGATAGCTCAGGGACGCTAATTAATGACGTATAACCTCTTTTTAAGGGGTCTTCAGTGGAAGTAATTTAGAGATTGAAAAGTTTTCCAAAGATTAAATATTTCTTCTGTAATTTAAATTATTTGTTATATGTATTGTTATTCGAATTTTTTATATTGTGTTATAATAGTTGTTATATGTAATGTTATATGATTTTTTTGTAAGCTATTTAGAGATTGAAAAGTTTTTCAAAGGTTAAATATTTCTTTTGTAATTTAAATTATTTTTTATATTTATTGTTATTTGATTTTTTGATATTGTGTTATAATAGTTGTTATATGTAATGTTATATGATTTTTTTTTAATCTATTGTGTTATATTAAGTTAAGTAAAGCTATTTTTATTTTAGAATTTTACATTAGATTTGATAACCAAAAGCCAATATTTTGTTGATTTAAATTGTGTTCTCTAATATGAATTTCTGTGACTACTTTTATATATAAACGAACACTTTTGGGAGGCACCTTGAGTTCCCAAATTTAGTAAAAGTAAGAAAACATTGAAAATCAAATAATTTTTCAAGAACGATTTTGGAGTTACATCTTCCAATTAAATTACCTAAACTTTTTCCAAAAGTCAAATGTTTATTCAAAGAGAGTGGCAGTGTGTATCTTGAATATCTAGGCTAGTTATGTAATTGGTATGATATACTTTCAATTTGTTGTTATTATTATTATTATTATTATTATTATTATTTTTTGGTTTGAAATGAAACACTATACTTTTTGAAGTAAAACAATATACATTAGTGAAATGTTTTTTTCCTCATAATAATTTTAAATATAAATATAGGTATATGGATTAAATTGTTTACATCAATAAGAATCTTTTAAGTTCATGGATAGAAATAATGAGTACACTTATTTGTATTTCATTGTATTAATGTTAAACTTTTCAATATGGGGAAATACACTCTAGAGTGTAAGTTGTCATATTTCATTTAGGTGTATTGGTGAGTAGTTGAATCATCACTTGCTATGTTTTATTGTAAAAGTACTCTATGCCATAAATATTTTCAGATTTATATTAATTTTCTAATTTTTAGGCAATGGTTGACAAAAATAGTGCTCTCATTTTTTTTTTAAGAAATTTAAGCATGAATAGTATAATGAGACTATAGTCCTTTGTTGACAACCAACTAGAACTATGTGCAATAGTTAATTCTAAACTCGGTTAGTTTTATGATTAAGCTATATGGTTTATCGACTAGTTTCTTAAAAGTATTGAGGTTGTTTTTTACTTTTTTTACATTCAAAGCATATGTATATGTACCATAACATCAACATCCAATCCCTAAGAATTAGGTAATTTAACATATACATTATAGGAAAATTATGTACATAAGATGCATTCATAGGATGAATTCTATTGAGGAGCATTCTATGTAACATGAAACAATTTTTGCAATATATTAAGATAGGAGCAAACTTTGTATAGTAATAGTCCAAGTTGGCTAGTTGTACTTACTAGTTTTTCAATCTATGTAGGAATACGACTATATAAAGCCACTTTAAAACATAAATTGAAGTCAATCCAATAAGGCAACCAACACTTCATTTTTTTTGAACTAGTGGTCCTATAAACATAAGAAGGTATAAAAGAAGCCAAGATCAAAGTATGTTTTTGAACTAGTGCTTCTTATAAACCTAAGAATCTATAATAGAAGCCAAGGTGAGAGCATGAAAGTAAAAATTTGTAGAATATATAAAAAGAGGTAAAAGCGGATATTTAAGAAAGCAACAATAAAAATGTGGTTTCTTTGTCAATTGGGTTCAGTTTGATTGATTGGGAGAAATGTTCTTATCCTCCCCACCCATGTTCAATTCTTTCATGTGACATGTTGAGCTCGTAATAGGTATTTATTGTAATGGGTTTGAACCTAGTTGTTTGTGTAATCCCTTAGGGAAAAAAACGTGTACATTTCTCACACTTAATAAAAATATATTTCTCATGGAAAAAAATGGTGGTTGCATAATTTTTTTGGTTAAATCTATGCATGCCATTGTATTTAATATAATTAGTTTTCTTTCTCCTTAGTTTATCTACAAATTGCAAGGATATCAAGCAAGATAACTAATATAGCATTCTATCTAGAATTTTTTCTACTTATTATGTTGGAAGATAGTGCATCAAAATTTGTTTAAGCAAGGTGCAAGAATATTAAGTGAAATGATATGGGGGCATTGATTGAAATGATATGGTAGCATTGGTTCTCTATAATTAGATTGTCAATACAATCACAATGGGACTAATATTCTTCCACATGTAGTTAATAAAATACATTTTTTCAAACTATACAACTTTGGTGGGCTTGATGGTTATTATCACCAGTTTCTTCCTTAGAGGTCACTATCTCATAGTTAGAGGGGGTAGAGTATATAAATCTACAGAGATTTTCACAATCAAATCAAATCACTATGTGGAGGGGCCTTGATCATGACCTTAAAATTAAATTATGGTGCAATCTTGTTAAAAACCTAATCTGCTAAGGGATATGGTGAAGAAGTTGAACAGTCAAAGGGTGTCGAAGAGACCTTGGAAGATGAATCCAAGAGTCACTCCAATGTATTATAAATGTATATCATGTGAATAATATAGCATCTAATGCTTATCTTTCATATTTTCATCTTCTCCATTCTTGTGTTTAACATGGTATCAGAGCTATGATGTGTGGCCTTCTCCAACCATTAGTTGTGAGGTTTTCTCCAAACAGGGTGCTCTACCATTCAACCGTTAAATATTTGAATCTTTGTGCACTATTTTAGTTGTCCTCTCCTCCTTCCACACTTTCCTTCTTGTAGATGTTACATTTACCTCATAGCGAATCCTATCAGCTATTAATCTGTCACCTATCATTGCACCTTATTATAGCTTGATATAACATTGCTATGTGTCATCCATGTCAAGGGGAAATGGATCTGCGCCATCCCTGTTAGGTAGATGTGGCTCTAAGATTTGTTGTAGTGCATCTAACTACCTCTATGATTAGTCCGAGTTGCCATCTTTGCTCATTGTTTACCTTCTCGAAAGTGTTTCACCTCCTCACCAAACCTACGTACCTCTATACTGGAAGTTCTCAAAAAATTCACCTATGTTGGTTCATATGCTGACACCATTTCATAGCTCAGTTGGTGCATTGGAATCGACATTGGTTTTTAGCTTTGAATGTATTGCATTGATCATATCTTGTGATTTATTCTCTACTCAATCTGCATGAGGCCCATCTATGAGAACAACTATGTGTGAAAGGAAACCAACCTCGTTAGATGCTCAGCTGCATGTGAGAGGAAAGTTGCAATGAAAGTGAAGGTCAATAGCACTATGGAAGGAATTTATGGTATCCTTTCAGTGCATCATGGTGGTTTGAAAGAGGACAGAGGGGGAGATTTTTATTGTAGTTGATGAGAGGTGGTGGAGATCATATGATATATTGGTTTGTCTTCCAAGCTGAACATCAAAATCTACAACTACAAGTCTATGTTTGGTTAAGTGAGACAAGAATAACGCATAATTTTGCAAGGAATATTGAAGGCCTACATATGGGCAACATTTGGGACACATTGTTTATATGGTGTTGAAGACAATATATATGATTGAGGTATGCATTGAGCTCCATAGTGTGTTGTGTGTTGGTGTTCCTTTCTTGAAGATTGTGTTGTGAATGATGTAGGTACAATGTATGATATTCAATGTAGTGAAACATATTCAATATATATGGTGTGTCCAATAATATCCATGGTAAGTGCATTGAAGTTGTCACTTATAATTACATGTGATGAAGGATGGTTCATTGGAATGTTGCATGTGTTTAATATTAATATCTCTAGCCAGTTCATTTTTGCATTGAAGTTTCTCCATGTAATGCATATCCTTTGATTCATTAACTGATCGGTTCATGTGTTGGTTGTTTCATATGTTCTCATATTCATATGTGGTCGTTTTTTCATGTTGATGAGTTGGCATTGTCGAAGGTGCCAAGACTCACGCAACAATATTTGGAGATGTCAGTGGCTCTCTTCATTAAGGCCTCGCTCATGTGATACACAGAGTTCTGTTAGAGCCCTTTGATTGAATAGAACTATTTTATGTGCATGTATGGAAAAGGAGTTCAAACTACTGCATTGTCAAAATATTGATTTCTTCATTTTTTATAGTTTTTTATGGCCAGTTAAAGATTTACAACCCCCATTCTTTAATAAAATAGCTTGAGAAGAGATTGTTATTGTAGATTAAAATGGTCGTCACTTGAATTTGGCCCTAGTAAACTGAAGGAATAAGATCCAAGTTTATAAAACTCCCTACGCATTTATTAAATAAGAAATTTATTTAAGAAGCAACTTTCACAACCTTCGATATTATGTTGTACCTGCAAGGACAAGATACCAATTATTTTTTTTATTTTGTTGTCCAAGCTAAGAGTGGTCTTTAGGTTCGTTGTGACATTATTTTCTATGCTTCAAATTTGAGAGGAGTATTCAAATAGTAATGGGATTATCCTTCTTTGATTGGATATGAGTGGATTTCCCTCTAATCGTTAGGCACATTTAATTTTGAAAAATATTGCATTGCTAGCTATCCACCTTTATAAGTACATTTGTGGTCATTTTTTGACTTGAATTTTTTGAATAATGACAAAAAATCATGGATTATTAGAGTTATTGGGAACTCTAATCGTATCCACTACTGACAACATAGTCTAAATCAACAAAACCACTCTTGTTGACATTCAAACATGTCTACAAAATCCATAGGAAAATAAATAAATTTTAGAGCTTGAATCTGAGCTTTAGCAAGCAGAATTGCAATAGTGGAGTCATCATTCTGAACTTGTTTTTGTTCATCACATTGAGATAGACTCCCACAAGTAGAAAATCAATAATGTTGATCTCGTACCCAATGGAGGAGCAAATTTGCAAAAAGAAGCAGAAATTTAGCATACACTTCCCAAGCCCATCATCAAACCTTAGGAAGAGCTTATCCATAACAAGAAAAGAACTGGTGTTGGATATGACAAGAATGTGTCTTTTCATATTCCAGATTGCTCAAAGTCCATCCAGTTCCATAGTGTTGTATTTCTTCATGACATTTCTCCTTCAACTATTCCATATTTTAGTCCTCCTCCACAACATCCATAATACATTGTTAAATCCCAACATTGTGACCAAGTTGGACATATGAAAGATCATCGTTTTGATCTTTATCCATGTGAGAACTATCATAAAACCACTCATTCTTCAAACATATTTTTCAAAAACAAGCCTCCTACAAGAACAAAGATTCACCTTGGATGGATCTCTTCTTGGTAATGGGCTTCAATAGCCAATAAGATATTTCAGTCGTATGTCAGAATTTGTTCTAAAGTATTTAAAAGTCTTGCAATTGAGTTTTCTCCATCATGTCACCTTGTATCTAATAGGGGGGAAGTTGAATTAGAGTCACTGCAATGGATTATAAATGTATATCATGTGAATAATATATGGATCAAGCGAACCTGAGACACAACATGAACCTGATGCCTAATTCAGAGTTGTAGCCAAAAATACAGAGTTCAAGCAAGCCTAAGCCACAACCTACCATACTAGATTCAGAGTTGTAGCGAGAGACAAACATACTCCTGATCATGCCCTTGGTTGGTGGTCAGCCTTAAACCATCTAAGCGGGGTTGAGACCTCCCTTTTTAGGTTGAACTTATCCCTCTTCAAAGAATTGGGGACACTTCCTATAGCATAAGACTTCATCTTCTTGCCAGTTCTGGAAGAGTTCCAGGAATTTCATTAAGCATTCCAGAGTTGGTGGTCATCCTTAAACCACGGTATGTTGTAGAACTCCCTTTTCCAGGTTGAAGGTTTCCCTCTCCAAAGCATTGGGAACACTTCCTCAAGCAGAAGATTTCAACTTCTTGCTATATTGGGAAAAGTTTTGGGAACTGCACTAAGCGTTCTAGTGTTGGTGGTCATCCTCAAAACACCACCTTATGCAAACATTTCAGAGATCACATTCAGCCTAGTGCTTCCATGCATTTTTTTGACATTTTTTTATTACAGCTCTTTTCTTGGACTCGAATATACCCCTTTCGATTAAGGGGGGAATGTTGGACACCTTATCCACTAAGGGTTATGGTGAGGAAATTGAACAGTCAAAGGGAGTCCAAGAGACCTTGGAAGTTGAATTAGAGTCACTGCAATGGATTATAAATGTATATCATGTGAATAATATATGGATCTAATGTTTATTTTTGATATTTTCATCTTTTCCATGGTTGTGTTTAACAAGTCTAACTATTACATGTTTTGGTTTTTTTTCACGGAAATCATGCAATACACTTTTTGGTGAGAATTCATAAATAAATTCAAAAGTGCAAAACCTTTTAAGACACTCAAATTATTTAGATCATATAAATTAATCTCACTATTACAACAAGTTGCTACCATATTTTAAATTTGGTCCTCTCCACTCATGTTAGATCCATGATTAAGATGGATCTATGATGGTAATAATAATGTAAAGTGCAAAGTTATTTTAGAGTGCAAAAAAATGTGTAATTTTTTATTGTTTAAATTGTATTTTTGAATGTTATATAGATTACATAACATGTGTTTTGAATCATTTTTTATGGGTAGGTTAAATTGGTTTTTTTTATTAATAAATTTTTAAGTATACTTAAATATTAATTCTTATTAAATTATTTTATTCAATGCAATACAATTTTTGGTGAGAATTCATAAATAAATTCAAAAGTGCAAAACCTTTTAAGACACTCAAATTATTTAGACGATATAAATTAATCTTACTATTACGACAAATTGCTACCATATTTTAAATAAATTAACTACAAAATATGTAGGGGAAAAAAACTAATAATTAAATTACACTTTACATTATTATTTCCATCATAGGTCCATCTTAATCATGGATCTAACATGAGCCAAGAGGACCAAATTTCTTTAGGTGCAAAGTTATTTTAGAGTGCAAAAAAATGTGTCATTTTGTATTGTTCAAATCATATTTTTTATCATAAAGATTACATAACATGTGTATTGAGTCATTTTATAAGGGTACATTAATTTTTTTTGTTACTAATATATATTTTTATGTATAGGTCAACATTAATTCATATTAAAATATTTGATTCACATTCCGCATTGGATATCTTATTCTATACAACATTAAAATCTTTTCTTTTAACATTTTTTTATATATACATATTTCTTTTAAAATATTTTTGAAAAATATAAGGTTTAAAGATCTTACTCACATATTTCTTTACTTCTAATTTATTTACATAAAATTATATTATGTCGTATGGAAAACTAATTAAATATGCATAGGATATTTTTTTTGTTTTTTAATACAACCGATATTGCTTTCTATTTAGAGAATAATTTATCTTTGTTTTAAGACGGGACACACTTACACATCACCTTCACACGCTATCCAATGAACCTCTCAGTTCAATCATAATATTATTTTTTTAAAATCTAGGATAATTGGTAACTGGTGAGAGTTATCATGAACAGACCCAAGATCAAATCTAATTGGCTGTCAAGTTCAATCATAATATTATTACACATATAAAACGGTATTCATTAAAGGAGTGTTATTTAAACTAGTATGGATTCAGCGCCCTGAAAATTTTCTAAGGCGCTTTAATTGTGCGGGAGTTACCCATTCAGCGTGTGATTTCAATAAATTCCTGCACGATTTTAGAGAAATTAGACCAGAGAAACTGACCTTACCCATTCACCTTGTGATTTCAATAAATTCCTAGACGATTTTAAATAAACTCATTATTAAATATTTTTAATTTTAATAAAAATTAAAATTACCAATAAAAATAAATTAGGAAATAAAAATTATTTTTGAGAATATTTTGACGACGCTTGCTTTATCACCGCACAATTGTTTTCTAGTTACCAATTTTGACCCCCCAAAAAAAAGGAGGAAACTGTAGTAGCAGCGCAATGTATTCAACCACTTGCAGAAATACAGTAAACTTTTGGGTGCTCACCATCATTTTAGCACCTACTTTCCTTGAAGCTGCAAAAGTCCAAAGATATCGAAAGAGATAATCACGATAAAGGAATGCTTTTACATCCCTAAATTACGGAGCATTACATAAGTTATATTTTTTTTTCTCTTTAATAAATCGAAAAATACCGACCATGTTGGGCTTTGGCCCATGGGCGATACCTTAGGTAAAAGGATGGGTATCACGTGTTGCAAAGCCTGTTCAATTCATCGACATTTTCATTGAATTTTTCGTTTGCTCACGTACAAGGCAGTGAGATTCCAACAGCGGTTTATGGTGGGTCCTACTGATGCCGTCCCAACTGGAAAAAAACGTGTGATTGGATTCTTGGCAAAGTGCACTTCACCTGACGCGGGATTTCTCCTGTTCCATCTACCACTAGCTATCGATATATTGTAGACAATTATGCGGATGGGAAGGTGGTGTGGAGTCTGTAACCCAACTCTATGCAACGAAAACAAGGTTTTTTGTTGGATTTGTTTTGTGTTTGTCAGTATTTCCTTGCAGATATGGCCACTTATTCACATGTTTCTCAGAGTAAGAGAGGGAGAGATGAATACTGGAATGGCAGATTCGTTTTGCCAGACGCAAAACGAACCATTAGCAGAGCGTTGGCGTATGACAGTGATCTCACGAGCTTGCTCGACAAGATCGATGATATGGATAACAAAGACAGTAACCCAGAAGGGATTGATGCTATCAATGAGCTTGACGGCGAGATCGGATTGAACGTGGTTCAAAAGTCTATAATGATGAAGGCGGAAATCGGGTTGAAGGCGCAAGAGAAAACACGTAATGATGTTAGGTCTACTGACGAGAAGCAAAGTAATGATCAGATGGGTTCTATTAAAGAAGACGAGTTGACAGAGCGGTATTCTGAAGCAACGACCTCAGTTTGCTATATAAAAGACTTCAATGATCCCGACGATGTTGGCGCAGAACTTGGTTTCTTGGAAGACCATATCTGTCCCCACGAATTTGGAATCATCATCAACTACATCGAGGGAGATTCAATCGCCAATACTATGGACTATTCGGATGCCGGGTATGGATATGCTGAGACTACAGAGGATTTCTATGGGTCTCTGTGGGACAATGATTTTTGGCAGTTGAATGAACATTTGGTTATTCAAAATGATCTTGAATCGCCACAACAAAAATAATTTGGGATTAGTGGAGCTGAGTTTCATGACGCTTAGAACGATTTTAAGCCAGTTCAACGTTAGAGCAACGATGATGAAGGATTGTAACATACATATTGAAAGAAACATTTCCTCATGTTGTATGTGAAAAAACATATTCAGTGCCGTGTATGTAACTTTTTTTCCAAGGCCATTTCCTCCGAACTGTCACTTTGTGAATCCATGAGCAAATCAAAATTTTACTTTAAAAACAAGGTCAAGGAGGAACCTTCAGCTGAAGTTTTAACTTGATGTTGTTGAATCATTTATATGTTTTCATATACTAGCCGTTTTGTCAAAATGTGATCGATGAAATGTTTAGTCGCGTTGTGGAAGATTTTTAGTACAGCCATACTGGAATCAATTGCTTTATCACCTCAATGAGACTTGGTTATATTTCTACATAAGTTGTCATCCGTTAGTATCAATGTCGATTTTTAACAACTTAATGATACTATGAAACTGATAAGCGACATAAAGCAACTTCCTTGATCGTAACTTCAATTTTTCTGTCGCTAGTGTATTCATTCTTCCACTGTGTCTAACTCTTTCCCCGTTGAATGATTCTTAAATCTAACCCACGTTGGAGTCGAGACTTTTCCCACAATATCCTCAATATTCTTAATGGTGGATTACAAACATGGATATATTCTTATGGATTTGTACATTTTTCATAATGCTTACATGAAAACATGGTTCGACTTCCCATTCGTTGGATGCACTAAACAGGTTCTTGGTGCTGCACGACATTGACATTTTCACATACCGACGTTGCTGGTTTGTAGGTTGCCAAAAAATCAATTAAATATTTTACTCAAATTCCAAATCGTAATGAACTAATTCCAAAGAACTAATTTTCGAACTTGGGACATTTTTTCTAGCAGAAGGCTTCAACTTTTTGCTAGTTTTGGAAGAGTTCCACGAATTGCATTCAACATTTAGAGTTGGTGGTCATTTTTAAACCGCGACAGGTTGTAGACCTCCCTTTTCCAGGTTGAAGGTCTTTCTCTCCAAAGCATTAGGAACACTTCCTCTAACAGAGTATTTCAACTTCTTTCTAGATTTGGAAGAGTTTTAGGAACTGGTTCCAGTGTTGATGATCATGCTTAACATACAGTCTAGTGCGGCCATGCAAGTTTTCAGATTTTGTATTACAACTCTCTTCTTGGACTACTCTTCTTGGACTAGTATATACAACTCTCTTATTAGATGTTGTGGTTTTTCTCATGGAAATCATGCAATACAATTTTTGGTGAGAATTCATAAATAAATTCAAAACTACAACACCTTTTAAGACACTCTAATTATTTAGATTATATAAATTTATCTTATTATTACAACAAATTGCTACCAAATTTTAAATAAAATTAACTACAAAATATGTAAAGGAAAAAAAAAAAAACTAACAATTAAATTACACTTTACATTATTATTACTAGTATAGATCCATCTTAACCACTAGTCTAGAGGATCAAATTTCTTTATGTGCAAATTTATTTTAGAGTGAAAAAAGAATGTGTAATTTATTATTGTCTAAATTGTATTTTTGAATGTTATAGCGATTGCATAACATGTGTATTGAGTTACTTTATAATTGTATATTAAATTACTTTTTGTAATTAATATATTTTTAAGTATGTATATTAAAATATTTTATTCATATTCTATATTGGATATTTTATTCTATACAACATTAAAATATTTTCTTTTAACATTTTTTTTTCTTTTTTCCTTTTTTCTTTCTTCTTCTGTATATACATATTTATGAAGTTGATATCACAGTGTTAAAATATTTTTGGAAAATATAAGGTTTAAACATGTTACTCACATATTCTTTTTACTTCTAATTACTCTACGTAAAATTATATTAGGTCATATGGACAACTATTTAAATATATATAGTATATATTTTTTCTTTTTTAATACAACCGACATTGCTTTTCTATTTAGAGAATAATTTATTTTTGTTGTAAGATAGGGGAACATACTTACACAACACCTTTACACTGGGTTGTAGAATGAGCCTCTCAGCTCAACCAACATAGTTCCATCTTAACCATGGATCTAATATGAGCCAAGAGGATCAAATTTCTTTAGGTGCAAATGATTTTAGAGTGCAAAAAAGGTGTATTTTTTATTATTTAAATTGTATTTTTGAATGCTATACATATTACATAACATGTGTATTGAGTCATTTTATAAGTGTACATTAAATTGGTTTTTTTGTTATTATTATATTTGTAAGTATAGGTCAACATTAATTCATATTAAAATAATTTATTCATATTCCATATTGGATATTTTATTCTATACAACATTAAAATATGTTTTTTTAACATTTTTTCTATATATCCATTTTTATGAAGTTGATATCAGGTATTAAAATATTTTTAAAAAATATAAAGTTTAAACATCTTACTCATATTTTTTTTACTTCTAATTACTTTATATAAACTTGTATTAGGTCATATGGACAACCATATATATATATATATATATATATATATATATATATATATATATATATCTACACACACACACAACTGACATTGCTTTTCTATTTAGAGATTATTTTTTTTGTTTTAAGACAAACTGACATACTTACACATCGCCTTTACACTGGGGTGCAGACTCCGCTCAACCAACATAGATCTATCTTAACCATAGATCTAACATAAATCAAGAGATTCAAATTTCTTTAGGTGCAAAGTTATTTTAGAGTGGAAAAAAAATGTGTCATTTGGTATTGTTCAAATTGTATTTTTGAATGTTATAGAGATTACATAACATGTGTATTGAGTCATTTTATAAGAGTACATTAACTTTTTTTTGTTACTAATATATTTTTTAAGTATATGAAACATTATTTCATATTAAAATATTTTATTCACATTTCACATTGGATGTTTTATTCTATACAACATTAAAATATTTTCTTTTAATATTTTTTCTATATATACATATTTCTTTTAAAATATTTTTGAAAAATATAAGGTTTAAACATCTTACTCACATATTTCTTTTACTTCTAATTTATTTATATAAAAATATATTGTCATATGGAAAATTAATTAAATATGCATGGCATTTTTTTCTTTTTTAATACAACAGATATTGCTTTTCTATTTAGAGAATAATTTATATTTGTTTTAAGACGGGACACACTTACACATCACTTTCACATGCTGTCAAAAGAGAGGTTTTAGGACAGGACACACTTACACACCACTTTCACATGCTATCCAATGAACCTCTCAGTTCAATCATAATATTATTACACACATAAAATGCAATACATTAAAAGAGTGTTATTTAAAATGGTATGGAAAAAATTCCTAAGACCAATGAACCTCTCAGTTCAATCATAATATTATTACACATATAAAATGTTATTCATTAAAAGAGTGTTATTTAAAATTGTATGGAAAAAATTCCTAAGACACTTCAATTGCGCAGGGGTTACTCATTCAGTTTATGATTTCAATAAATTTTTACAGTATTTTAGAAAAAATAAACTAGAAAAACTCACCTGAAAATCTTCCAAAATATCTTAAAAACAACTCGTTAATTAAATACTTTAAATGAAAATTAAAATTACCAATAAAATTAAATCAAGAAATAAAAATAAATTTTGAGAATATTTTGACAACGCTTGCTTTATCACCACACAATTGTTTTCTAGTTACCAATTTTGATCCACAGAAAAAAAAGAAAAGAGGAAACAGCAGCAGCAGCGCAATGTATTCAACCACTTGCAGGAATACATTAAAATTTTTAGTGCTCAACGTCATTTTAGCACCTGCTTGCCTTGAAACTGCAAATGTCCAAAGATATCAAAAGGGATAGTCACGATAGAGGAATGCTTTTACATCCCTAAATTACAGAGCATTACGTAAGTTATAATTTTCTTTTCTTTTTAATAAATCGAAAAATACCGACCATGTTGGCAGTTAGCGGATGGGCGATACCTTCGGTAAAAGGCAGTGTACCACGTGTTTGTTGAAAAGCCTGTTCAATTCATGATCCACATTTTCATTGAATTTTTTCCGGTTGCTCACGTACAAGCCCGTGAGATTCCAACAACGGTTTATAGTGGATCCTACTGATGCCGTCCCAACTGGAAAAAAACGTGGGATTGGATTCTTGGCAAAGTGCACTTTGTCTCACGCGGGATTTCTGTTGTTCCATCTGCCACTAGCTATCGATATATTGTAGACAATTTTGCGGATGGGAAGGTGGTATGGAGTCTGTAACCCAACTCTATGCAACGTCTATCAAATCAGGGCTTTCTGTTGTATGTGTTTTGTGTTTGTCTCAGTATTTCCTTACAGAAATGGCCTCCTATTCACATGTTTCTCAGAGTAAGAGAGGGAGAGATGAATACTGCAATGGCGAATTCGCTTTGCCAGATGCAAAACGAACCATTAGCAGAGCGTTGGCGTATGTGTTATGAAACCAGCTCACAAAAAGATAGAAAAGAGAGATCCACGACTTAGAATTCAGCCTCTTCGAGGGGGCAACCTCCTTTACATTACATAAATGAACAATTCTTCGATGATACAAATGACAAAACCTCCTTTCTATATATAGGAGTCTAAGGAGTCACCATGTAATCCAGCCGACCTAACAATAATAATATAAAGCCACAAAAATAACAATAGAGGGATTCTATGGGGCACAGAAATAACAATATGGGGGTAATAGGGGCACAACAATATAAATAAGGGGTATAACTACAATAGTAATGGGGTAATCACTAGTATTATAGGGACCCAACATGCCCCTCTCCTTCAAAAAAGTGTTGTCCTCAACGCTTGAGTAGTTCTGGATACTTCTGCATAAAATTCTCATCCTCCCATGTGGAATCTTCAGCGGATAAGTTCTTCCACTTGATAAGATACTCTGAAATTGATCGATTTCGTAGCTGTCGAGTTCTTGTTTCTGTGACTGCTTCTGGTTCCAATATAATTTTTCCTTCCTCATCAAGTTCTGGCAATATTGTTTGAATTGGAAGCTTGTCACCTATAACCTTCTTTAAACATGAAACATGGAAAACTGGGTGCAATCGAGAAGCTGCAGGAAGCTCCAATTTGTATGCCATAGTACCAATCTTTTGCAACACCTTGTATGGACCATAATACTTTGGTGATAATTTATTATCCTTCTTAGCTTGCTTTAGGGACATTTGCTTATATGGTTGTAGCCGTAGGAATACCCAATCACCTACATCAAAACTTCTTTCACTGCGATGTTGATCTGCCTGTTGTTTCATTCTATTTTGTGCCAACACGAGGTTATCCTTTAAGAGTTGGAGGACTTGTTGTTGATGTTCGATGTGATGTTCCACTGCCTGAACCTTAGAATTTTCTCTTAAATATGATGTGATGGATGGTGGTTGATACCCATAAAGTGCCATAAATGGGGTCATTTTTGTTGCTGTATGGAAGGAAGTGTTATACCACCATTCAGCCAGAGGCAACCATTTGACCCATTGTGTCTGTTTATCAGATACAAAGCAACGAAGATATCCTTCCAAACATTTGTTTACTATCTCAGTTTGCCCATCAGATTGAGGATGATAAGATGAGCTATGAGCTAACTGAGTACCAAGACAAGAAAATAATTCTGTCCAAAAATTTCCAGTGAAAATGGGATCTCTGTCACTTACAATAATCTTTGGGTTTCCATGTAGCTTTTGAACTGTTTCCATAAATGCAGTAGAAACTGTACTGGCTTTAAATGGATGTGATAATGCACAAAAGTGTGCATACTTGGTAAGTCTGTCAACTACCACCATGATGACACTCTTTCCCTCAGACTTGGGTAAACCTGTGATAAAATCCATTGAAACCTCCTCCCAACGTTGGCTTGGAATGGATAAAGGTTGTAATAGACCCGGTGTCTTAATTGTTTCAACTTTATTTTGCTGGCAAACCAAACATTCTGCCACAAACTTTTGAATATCTGATTTAAGGCCATCCCAAAAAAATTCCTTCTTAACCCTGTGGTAAGTTTTTAAAAATCCTGAGTGCCCTCCTAAGGGAGAAGTGTGCAATTCCATAAGAATCTTTTGTTTTAGCTGGGAATTCTTACAGAGGTATAAGCGATCTTTGTACCATAACGAATCATTTTTCCAGCTAAATGTATCAGAAGTACTGGAATCTTGTTGTAGCTTTCGAATAAGTGCCCACACTTCTTCGTCATTCTTCCATTCCTCCCTTGCTTCGTTTATCCAATCTGGTTGGATAATAGAAATGGCACACAACAATGCTTCCACATCCTCATCCTTTCTTGAGAGTGCATCTGCCACCACATTTTGCTTCCCTTTTTTGTAGATGATTTCAAAGTCATAACCCAACATCTTTGTGACCCACTTTTGTTGCTCTTCAGAGGATAATCTTTGTTCTAAAAAGTATTTAAGGCTATCATGATCCGTTTTTACCTTGAAGTGTCTTCCCATTAGGTAGGGTCGCCATTTCTTAAGTGCATGGAGTATTGCCAACATTTCCTTCTCATAAATAGCTTTGCTTAAAAACTTTCCCTTGATTGGACGACTTTCAAAAGCAATGGGTCTTTCATCTTGCATTAGAACAGCACCAATTCCATTTCCTGAAGCATCACATTCCACAATAAAGGTTTTTGTGAAGTCCGGTGTAGCTAAGACCGGTGCTTGGCACATTGCCTCTTTAAGATGTTCAAAGGCCTTTGTTGCTTCTGGAGTCCATGAAAATGAATCTTTCTTCAATAATGTTGTTAGAGGTGCTGCTATTCTCCCATAATTCTTAACAAACTTGCGATAATACCCTGTCAACCCAAGAAATCCTCGCAGATGCTTTATGGATGTGGGGATTTTCCATTCCTTAATGGCTTTAATTTTGCTAGGGTCTACCTTAACTCCTTCATGAGATACAATATGACCCAAATATTCCACCTCCTGGACTCCAAAGAAACATTTGGATCTTTTTGCATATAATTGTTTCTCCTCCAATAGTTGTAGCACCCTGTCAACATGTTCAACATGATCCTTCCAAGACTTGCTGTAGATTAGTATATCATCAAAAAATACTAACACAAATTTTCTAAGGAATGGTTTGAAAATTGAATTCATCAAACCTTGAAATGTTGAAGGTGCATTGGTAAGGCCAAAAGGCATGACCAAAAATTCATAATGACCCTCATGAGTTCTAAATGCCGTTTTTGGAATGTCTTCAATCTTCATTCTGATTTGATGATATCCCGAACGAAGATCCAACTTGGTGAAGTAAATTGATCCATGCAATTCATCCAGTAATTCATCAATAACAGGAATGGGGAACTTATCTTTAATAGTGAGCTTGTTGAGCTCCCTATAATCTGGACACATGCGCCATGATCCATCCTTCTTGTGCACCAATACTACTGGAGCTGAGAAAGAACTTTGACTCGGTTGAATTATACCAGCCTCTAGCATTTCTGCAACCATACGTTCAATTTCACTTTTTTGGACATAGGGATATCTGTACGGCCTGATGTTTGGAGGAACACTTCCTGGAATCAGATGAATAGCATGATCATGATCACGCATAGGTGGGAGACCTTTGGGAGTCTCAAATACCTTGGAATGATTGTCCAAGACTTTTTGGAGATCTGGAGAAATAGATGATTCCAATGTGGAAACATCTAGCAACATAATTGTGCAATTACACCTCTTTGCTCCTTTTTTAGAAGCTTTGTCATACCATTAGAGCTGATTATCTTTCCTGGTTTCCCTGCAATACCCCTTAATTCAACTTCCTTTCCTTCCGAAGAAAATTTGATGAAAAGTTCTTGAAAATTAAAAGCTATTGTACCCAAGGATTGTAGCCATTGGACTCCTAGTACAACATCAGCACCTCCCATTGGAATGGAAAGCATTGGGCTAGTCAATACATATTCTCCCATGGATAGCTTGATATTATGGCACTTTCCAGAGCAATTTATTGTTCCTCCATTTGCAATCATCACTTGACACTCTGGTGCTGGATATAGGAAGCAATTCAATTCTTTTGCTACCCTACAATGAATAAAATTGTGGGTGCTTCCTGAATCAATCAACACTATTACCTTTTTCTTCTTGATTTGTCCTTCTATCTTGATGGTTTGAGGAGTGGTAATTCCCGCCAATGCATTACAAGATATGGTCGGATTTATTTGTTCTTCATCTAGGCTTTGTTCCTGGAATATATCCTCTTCTTTTGACCTTTCTTGCTCCTTTTCTTCTTCCTCTTCACAATCTATGTAGAATAATTTCTTCTCAGCACACTTATGACCTTTTGTGTATTTGCTATCACAATTGTAACAAAGCCCTTTTGCTCTTTTTTCTTCCAATTGTTGTGGTGTCAACCTTGTAGGTTGTGGAAGACTATGGGCAACAACACTTCCCTCTTTATAGTTGTGAACGGTATGCTTCCTAGTTGCCATAATTTTGCTTTCCATTTTTCTTGCTAACCTGAATGCCTTCTCTAATGAATCAGGTTCCCAAAGGCGCACATCATGTTGGATATTATCCTTTAAAGACCCTATGAACACATCAATCCTATGCTCCTCTGGAATATCTTTTACCCTTATGTTCAATTTTTGGAACTCCTCAATGTGCTCCATTATTGAACCCTTTTGTTTGAGACTTATCAATTGGCTAAAAAAAGTGTTGCTTTTTGTATCCTCATAATGTGCTATCAATTCTTCCGTAAAAATTGCCCAAGTGATAAATTGTTTACGAGAACAAAGCCATTGATACCATACAAACTGATTTGGTTCCAAATATAAAGTTGCCATACGTACCTTTTGTGTGTTTTGCACATTATTGAGATCGAAGAATTGCTCCATCTGTAATATCCATGTGGCGGGATCCTTGCCATCAAACTTCCTCATATCGATTTTTGGAACATGGTGAGTCTTCGATCCAACATTAGAGTCTATGGAATCATGATTAACATTTCTTTTGTTCTCATCATGAGTTTCCTTTACTACCTTTTCACCATTAGTGACCCTTTCTTGTAGCAACTTCTTCAATTCATCCATCTTATCATCCATGCCATCAATTTTAGCGTCCATGCCATCCATCTTAGCTTCCATCTTAGCTTCCATGCCATCCATCTTAGCTTCCATGCCCTTTATCTTAGATTCCACGCCATTTACCTTAGATTCCACGCCATTTATCTTAGATTCCACGCCACTTATCTTAGCTTCTGTTAGCTTTTGTGAGCGTGACATTTGTTGCACTTGTTCTTGTAATTTTGATATATCATGTAGCATTTCTTCCTCTTCTTCATGAGTCATGCTAGAGCTTTCAGGTTCCTTACTAGGTGTTTGCATTTTCTTTCCTCGGGGCATCAGTTACCGATAATAATGCTTTACTATTCCCTTTGAATTCCGTTAAACCAAGCTTACACAAAAATTAAAAAAAAAAAACTACACACCTTTTTTCACTTTATAGAAGCCTGATATTGAATCTGATGTATCTCTGTAATTTCGGATCATCCAGTTCTGAAATTGCTATCTGTAGTAGCCTTCTGCGTCCTCTTTCCAATGCCACAAGTCTGAGCTAAATTGGATTCTCCAAGGAAGAGTTATGTGAAATCTCCCACAGTGACTAGCTTTTAGACTGGTTCAGTAGAGCGAACTTGTACGACGTTCCACGAGTCACTGTTTCAACCTTTGAATCTGAAACTCACCCACAAGAAACTACAGTCCGTCCTCTTTCTGTACCTTTTTACGAAATTTCAATCCGATCCTCAGAGAGAGAGTTATGACGATTTTCCCCAGGTCACCTGTTTTGAATGTAATTCAGGAGTCTGCAAAAAGGCCAAATTCCTCAGATCATATCTCCGAAAATATCGCGCTAAAAGCTCTGAAATTCGGACCCAAAGTTCAGAGCCAATTCTTCTCAAATGGGTTTTTTTTGCGACTTCTGAAACGTTACAGAAAAAAAGTTATAGTGAAAATGCCACGATGACCTATTTGGAGCAGCGAAACCCTAGAATCCAAAGCTCTGATACCAAATGTTATGAAACCAGCTCACAAAAAGATAGAAAAGAGAGATCCACGACTTAGAATTCAGCCTCTTCGAGGGGGCAACCTCCTTTACATTACATAAATGAACAATTCTTCGATGATACAAATGACAAAACCTCCTTTCTATATATAGGAGTCTAAGGAGTCACCATGTAATCCAGCCGACCTAACAATAATAATATAAAGCCACAAAAATAACAATAGAGGGATTCTATGGGGCACAGAAATAACAATATGGGGGTAATAGGGGCACAACAATATAAATAAGGGGTATAACTACAATAGTAATGGGGTAATCACTAGTATTATAGGGACCCAACAGTATGACAGTGATCTCACGAGCTTGCTCGACAAGATCAATGATATGGATAACAAAGAAAATAACTTAGAAGGGATTCACGCTATCAATGAGCTTGACTGCGAGATCGGATTGAACGCAGTTCTAAAGTCTATAATGATGAAGGCGGAATCGGGTTGAAGGCGCAAGCGCAAACAAATAATGATGTTAGGTCTACTGACGAGAAGGGAAGTAATGATCAGATGAGTTCTATTAAATAAGACGAGTTGACACTGGACAGAGCGGAATTCTTAAGCAACGACCTCAGTTTGCTATATAAAAGACTTCAACGATCCCGACGATGTTGGCGTAGAACTTGGTTTCTTGGAAGACCATATCTTCCCCACGAATTTGGAATCATCATCAACAACATCGAGGGAGATTCAATCGCCAATTCTATGGACTATCCGGATGCCGGGTATGGATATGCTGAGACTACGGAGATTTCTATGGGTCTCTGTGGGACAATGACTTTTGGCAGTTGAATCAACATTTGGTTATTCAAAATGATCTTGAATTGCCACAACAAAAATAATTTGGCATTATTGGAGCTGAGTTTCATGACGCTTAGAACGATTTTAAGCCAGTTCAACGTTAGAGCAACGATGATGAAGGATTGTAACATACACATTGAAAGAAACATTTCCTCATGTTGTATGTGAAAAAACATATTCAGTGCCGTGTATGTAACTTTTTTTCCAAGGTCATTTCCTCCGAACTGTCACTCTGCGAATCCATAAGCAGATCAAAATTTACTTTAAAAACAAGGTCAAGGAGGAACCTTCAGCTGAAGTTTTAACTTGATGTTGTTGAATCATTTATATGTTTTCATATACTAGCCGTTTTGTCAAAATGTGATTGATGAAATGTTTAGTCGCGTTGTGGAAGATTTTTAGTCCAACCATACTGGAATCAATTGCTTTATCACCTCAATGAGACTTGGTTATATTTCTACATAAGTTGTCATCCGTTAGTATTAATGTCGATTTTTAACAACTTCATGATACTATGAAACTGAGATACGATATAAAGCAACTTGATAGTAACTTCAATTTTTGTGTCTCTAGTGTATTCATTCTTCCACGATGTCTAACTCTTTCCCAGTTGAATGATTCTTAAATCTAACCCACGTTGGAGTCGAGACTTTTCCCACAATATCCTCAATATTCGTAATGGTGGATTATAAACATGGATATATTCTTATGGATTTGTACATTTTTCATAATGCTTACATGAAAACATGGTTCGACTTCCCATTCGTTGGACGCACTGAGCATGTTCTTGGTGCTACACGACCTTGACATTTTCACGCACTGACGTTGCTGGTTTGTAGGTTGCCAAAAAATCAATTAAATATTTTACTCAATTTCTTGCTAGTTCGGGAAGAGTTCTACAAATTGCATTCAACATTTAGAGTTGGTGGTCATCCTTAAACCACCGCAGGTTGTAGACCTCCCTTTTCCAAGTTGAAGGTCTCTCTCTCCAAAGCATTAGGAACACTTCCTCTAACATAATATTTCAACTTCTTGCTAGATTTGGAAGAGTTTTAGGCACTGCACTAAGAATTCCAGTGTTGGTGGTCATCCTTAACATTCAGCCTAGTGCCACCATGCATGTTTTCAGATTTTGTATTACAACTCTCTTCTTGGACTGTATATACCCCTTCAGATTAAGGGGGGAAATATTGGACACCTAATCAGCTAAGGGTTATGGTGAGGAATTTGAAAGGTCAAAAGGAGTCCAAGAGACCTTGGAAGATGAATCCAAGAGTCACTCTAATGTATTAATAATTTATATCATGTGAATAATATATGCATCTAATGCTTATCTTTCATATTTTGGTTTTCACCATGGTTGTGTTTAACAAGTCTAAATGTTAGATGTTTTTGTTTTTCTCAAGGAAATCATGCAATAGAATTTTTGGTGAGAATTCATAAATAAATTCAAAACTACAAAACCTTTTAAGACACTCAAATTATTTAGATTATATAAATTTATCTTATTATTACAACAAATTGCTATCAATTTTAAATAAAATTAACTACAAAATATGTAGAGAAAAAAAGAAAAAGAAAAAACTAACAGTTAAATTACACTTTACATTATTATTACTAGCATAGATCCATCTTAACCACTAGCTTAGAGAATCAAATTTCTTTATGTGCAAAGTTATTTTTGTTGACACCTAATCATCAGGATTGGGTGAACAATTGTAATTGATGTAAATAAATAATAGAAAAGATGAAGAGTCACTAGGAGATGAAATGAATAGTATCTCCCTCATGTATATAAAAAGACCAACCTGAATGAATATCATGAATTGTTTTGAGGAGTTACTGACTGGTCTGACATGGTATGAGAGCTAGCGCCATTTTTGGCTTCCAGCTCCATTTTGTAACTCCCTTCTTCCATTTCTTCAGAAGTTTGTCCTGCATTTTCCTGCTAATTTTCCTGCTAATTTTCCTAGTGGTCTGACTCTGTCCCTCTACCAATTTTCCTGGTATCATCTCCCACACTCCTTCACTTTCATGCTCTACCATGTTCTTTTCTCTGAATATTGCATTGGTGTGGTCTAATATCACTGCTCTCCCATACCTCTTCCAGCTGAATATTACGCTAATAAAAAAAATACAGTTCTGCAAGCTGAACTTCTTCTAGTTCACGCTTTGATTGACATTGAAATGCCTCGATGGAGCCCTCTGGCTTAGAGGAAGCTTGATGGAGCCTTCTGGCATTGGTGGAGAGATTACTGTCTGGAAGGTTATTGCTTGAGATTTGGCGTGACACGACTGTGGTTACATGACGAGACCCACGAGCCCATGACCTTATATTGAAGGTCGTTTTCTGCAAACATAGAGGTGGACTTTTAAATCTTCTACATGGAATATTGCTTCCTGTATTCATAAACATTGCTCCATATTACTCCATATTACGCTGACCTCTATACGTTGTTCCATATATATATAAAGTTGGTATATATAAGCGTTGTTCCACATATATAATGTTGTCTCCACGCTAATGTTGTTTTCATATATACGCTGGTATATATAACGTTGTCTCCACACTAATGTTGTTTTCATATAGACGATATCCCATATATACCACGCTGTTGGGATCCCATAATGTTGTTTTCACAACGTTGTTTTCAAAGTGGCTAACATAGTTAATGCTCCTGCGTTTGACTATGTTTAATATATTGTTTGAAAATACTGTCGTGGGGCCCGAACACACTTTGATATCCGCTCTAATACTTCTATCAGAATCGTCTTTTTTTAGCAGCAGAAGTTTTTTTTTTCCTCTCCACAAAAGCACATTTTTTTGCCAGTAGAAGTATTTTTACAGCACTCAGATTTTACAATGCATCCAATCATATCTATTGTAGGAGTGTTCTCACTGGCAAGGAGAACTATCCTGAGTGGTCCCGGAAGATAAAACATACCCTCATTTTCAATGAGTTGTGGAAAGGAATGTGTGTTGGAGATGAAGAAAAAGAGCCAAAACGACCTACCTTAGACAAGGAGTTCACCATTTGGAAAAATAAGAACAACAAAACCTATGCATTAATTGCAGCATCTATAAGTGAAGAGGTGAGTCGACATATTTCACCATTTTCAAATGCTTTCGAAACCTTACAAAAGGTGAAAGAACTCTATGACTCACACTTTGCACTTGAAATTGTTCAACTCATGATTAAACTCTTCACTTTTGAATTACAAAATAATGATCCCCTTGCTCTTGCATCTGAAATAAAATCTATACTGCATGATATCGAAGACACTAAGGTTGAATTGGATATTCCTCTTATCACTTTTCTTAAGGCACTTTATCATACTTACTCCAATTATCTTGAGTCATTGCAAGAAAATGGAAATCTCAAAGATATTACCTTTGACTCTTTTGTGAAAAAATTTGATGAAAGAGAGAAAGCTTTTGGAAAGAAGACAGCCCCTAAATCTTCTGAACAGGCTGTGTGCCTTACTCATAAAGAAAAGAATCTTGCCCAAGATTCTTCTAGAGGAAGAAGTGGTCGAAGAGGAAGAGGAAGATATTTCAGAGGTAGGGGAGGCTGACACTCTCAAGGAGAAAAGTTAGATTTGCACTGCATATGCTGCAAAAGAAATGGATCACATGATGCCTCCACATGCAAGTTACCTTGGGACAAAATTGAGCAGCAAAGAAACCAACCCAAAGGTAAAACTAATGACACAGACAAAGGTAAAGCACCTGAATCCGCTCACTATGCTATGGCACAATGTAATATTGGAGTAAATGAAGACTTATTTAATGCTTCACTTGCTTCTTGGAAAAATGATTGGTTGCTTGATTCAGGAGCAACTTACCACATGACTCATAGAAAAGATTTTTTTGAAGAATTTACTGACAATGTTGATGGAGCAAGTATAATTTGCATACCAATCAAAACTCAAGCCATCAGGGCTTGGCATAATCAGGCTTAAATTGCCTGGTCTTCCAGACTTTCTTCTGCATCATGTTCTATATCTCCCACAGCTGAAGAGAAACTTATTGTCCTTGGTCCACATCCGCCAGCAAGGTCACTCCTTTCATATGTTTGATGGAAAGCTTGAGGTGAGAAAAGCATCTGACCACTCAGTTGTCATGAGGGGAATAGAAGAAAAAGGCTTCTCAAGTTGTAGGGTACCTCTTCTCGTGCACAACATTTCTCATACAATTCTCATTATGAAGAAGGTACACTTCCATCAAGTTTATTATGGCATGCTAGATTTGGACATTTGAACTATGACAGCCTCCACTTGTTGAAGAAAAGTGGTGTTACTTGTTTGCCTACAATTCCTAGGAAACTTAAGCAATGTGATGCTTGCATTCTAGGAAAGCATAGAAAACAGTCTTTTCATGATTCACATTCAAGAGCACATAGAAAACTTGAACTCATTCATTCAAATTTATGTGGTCCAATACCTGTTCCTTCTGCAAATGGAAATAAATATATGATGACATTTATTGATGACTACACTAGAATGTGTTAGGTTTATTTATTGAAGAACAAATCTGATGCTTTTCAAACATTCAAGAACTTTCATACATGGATTGAAAATGATGCACAATCTCATATTGGCTCTATTCGCACTGATAATGGAAAAGAGTACACTTCAAATGAATTTGAAAACTATTTTCACCAACATGGGATCAAACATCAAACAACTGTGCTTTATAATCCCCAACAGAATGGTGTAGCTGAAAGAATGAATAGGACAATCTTAAATATGGTGTGCTCCATGATGTTTTTCAAAAATGTAAAATTGATGTTTTGGGCTGATGTAGTTCTGTGTGTTGTATATATAAAGAATAGATGTCCATCTAATGCTATCAAAAACAAGACTCCCTATGAAATGTGGTATGGGCACATTTCTTCGGTAAAGCATCTCAGGGTCTTTGGTTCCACCTGTTATGCCTTGATACCAAAGGTACATAGAAAAAAACTTGGTGCAAGAAGTCGTAAGTGTATCTTCCTAGGGTATTCAAACACCTCCAAAGCATATCATCTCTATGATGAAGTCAATAAAAAGTTTGTTTTATCTAGAGATGTAATCTTTCTTGAATCATCCAAAACTGGCAATGTTGTTGAGCGGCAACTTGATCGCTTGGATAGATTCTCAAATGCAAAATCATTTCAAGAATTTGATAATCAAATTCCACATCTTGAAGGGGGGATTCCTATACTAGATCAACCCGTGGAATCTTCTTCTGAAGCACTCTCTCCCCCGCATGAAACTCCAACAATGGATGATACTTTAAGTGATATGATTGATAGAATTAGGAGACTCAATCTTGATTCAGCCCCAACTCAATCAACGGAGCAGCCTGGACCATCTGAGAAAGGTCCCCCAAAGTGGCTGACAAAGACACTTGAAAGTGTTCATCCTGATGAGGTTGGAAAGACAGAAACTATAAATTCAAACCGGAAAAATGGAGGTGATGTAGATGACTCCGATTCACCTATTGATATGGATGTTTCTTATGATTGTGAATTGAATTTTTCTACAGATTTTGAACCAACTTCCTTCAAATAATTTGCTTCTCATGATGAATGGAAAGAAGCGATGCAAAAGGAGTATGATGCCTTGATAAAGAATGGCACTTGGAAGTTGGTTGATCCTCCATTAGGAACCAAACTAATTGGCTGCAAGTGGGTCTACAATAACAAGTATAAAGCTGATGGTTCACTTGACAAGCACAAATCCAGGCTTGTGGCAAAAGGTTTTGCACAGAAGGAAGGGGTCGATTATGATGAGACTTTTGCCCCCATGACAAAATGGGCTACCATCCAGACACTCTTTGCCCTAGCAGCACAAAACGGTTGGAAAGTCCATCAAATGGATGTAAAAACTGCTTTCTTGAATGGAGATCTAAAAGAGAATGTTTTTATGTCCCATCCTGAAGGATTTGCTATGAAATGGCATGAACATAAAGTATGCAAATTTGTGAAATCCTTGTATGGCCTCAAACAAGGACCGCGAGCTTGGTATGAAAAACTAACTGAGCATCTTCTGAAACTAAATTTCAAACATTATGATCTTGATGATGCAACTTTGTTTGTCAAGAAGGTTGGCAAAACATTTGTATATCTTATGGTATATGTAGATGATCTTTTTATGACAAGGAACAATGAAAGCTACATTGCATCCATAAAGAAGGAATTTAGGAAAGGTTTTGAAATGACTGATTTGGGCTATGTTCATTATTATCTTGGTATTGAAGTAACTCAACATCCGAAGTCCATATTCCTTTCTCAAAAGAAGTACATTGGAGATCTGTTGAACAGGTTTGGCATGACAGAATGCAATCCTCTTACTACTCCAATGAAACAAAACTTAAAGCTCACATCCATTGAAGGAAAAGAATTTGAGGATGCAACAAAGTATAGACAACTTGTAGGAAGTCTCAACTACCTAACTACTATCAAACCAGACATTTGATTTGCTGTTGGAATCCTCTCCAGGTTTATGCAAAAGCCTTGTGAGGGACATTGGTCTGCTGCAAAAAGAGTTCTAAGGTACTTGAAGGGAACTCAAGACTTTGGAATCAAGTATACACAGGTGGGGACATTAGCTTGATTGGATACTCTGATTCAGACTTAGATGGAGACAAAGAAACTAGGGTATCTACTTCAGGTTATGCTATAAGTGTTGGATTAGGTTCTTCCTCCTGGAGATCATGCAAATAATCAGTTCTAGAAGATTCTACAACAGAGGCAGAATATGTGGCAACAGCCGAGGCAGCAAAAGAAATTGCGTGGCTCAGGGAAATTCTTGAAGACTTGCAGGTAAAACAAGTACAATCGACTCCACTCATGATTGACAATACCTCGGCAATAAAGTTGGCCAAGAACCCAAGGTTCCATGATCGAATGAAGCACATCAATACTAAATATCACTTGATTCGACATCATGTTGAGGCCAAAACAATCCATCTTTGCCATTGTTCCACTAATGAGTAAATTGCAAACATCTTCACCAAAGCGCTTGGAAGAGAAAAGCTTGAAAGATTCAGAACGATGCTTGGACTCACCAACATTCCTTTAGATTAAGGGGGGAAATGTTGACACATAACCATCAGGATTCGGTGAACAACTGTAATTGATGTAAATAAATAATAGAAAAGATGAAGAGTCACCATGAGATGAAATGAACAGTCTATCCCTCATGTATATAATAAAGACCAACATGAATGAATATCATGAATTGTTTTGAGGAGTTACCTCCTCGTCTGACAATCTTAGAGTGAAAAAAGAATGTGTAATTTCTTATTGTCTAAATTGTATTTTTGAATGTTATAGAGATTGCATAACATGTGTATCGAGTCATTTTATAAGGGTATATTAAATTGTTTTTTTTTGTAATTAATATACTTTTAAGTACCCATATTAAAATATTTTATTCATATTCTACATTGGATATTTTATTCTATACAACATTTTTTTTTTTTTTTATTGTATATACATATTTATGAAGTTGATATCAGAGTGTTCAAATATTTTTTGAAAATATAAGGTTTAAACATCTTTTATAAGGGTATATTAAATTGTTTTTTTTTTTGTAATTAATATACTTTTAAGTACCCATATTAAAATATTTTATTCATATTCTACATTGGATATTTTATTCATATTTTATTTTATTAAAATATTTTATTCATATTCTACATTGGATATTTATGAAGTTGATATCAGAGTGTTCATATATTTTTTGAAAATATAAGTTTTAAACATCTTACTGACATATTTTTTTTACTTCTATTACTTTACATAAAATATATTAGATCATATGGACAACTATTTAAATATAAACAGTATATATTTTTTCTTTTTTAATACAACTGACATTCCTTCTCTATTTAGAGAATAATTTATTTTTGTTGTAAGACAGGTGAACATACTTACACGTCACCTTTACACTGGGTTGTAGAATGGATTGTAGAATGAGCCTCTTAGCTCAACCAACATAGTTCCATCTTAACCATGGATCTAACATGAGCCAAGATGATCAAATTTCTTTAGGTGCAAAGTTATTTTAGAGTGCAAAAGAATGTGTAATTTTTTATTATTTAAATTGTATTTTTGAATGCTATACATATTACATAACAAGTGCATTGAGTCATTTTATAAGGGTACATTAAATTGGTTCTTTTGTTATTATTATATTTTTAAGTATAGGTCAACATTAATTCATATTAGAATAATTTATTCATATTCCACATTGGATATTTTATTCTATACAACATTAAAATATATTTTTTTAACATTTTTTCTATATATACATATTTATGAAGTTGATATCATGTATTAAAATATTTTTAAAAAATATAAGGTTTAAACATCTTACTCACATTTTTTTTTACTTCTAATTACTTTACATAAGCCCCACGGGGTAGGCAAGTTGGTAATCACAATGCTGTGAAGTTCGTTAGAAAGGTGTGCTCCGTACTGAAGGTCATGAGTTCAATTCCCCCAGACTAACCCGACGCTGTGGAGAGGGGCAGGCGCAGTTTCCCAGGGGTTATAGTAGTAGCGGTCAGGATTGACCCTGTGTAACGCGAGTTGCGAGGCTGCTCCAGTTGCCAATTCCTTTGTTAATGAAAAAAAACATACTTACACATCACCTTTGCACTTGGTTGTAGGATCTAGCATAAGCCAAGAGGTTCAAATTTCTTTAGGTGCAAAGTTATTTTAGAGTGCGAAAAAAATGTGTCATTTTGTATTGTTCAAATTCTATTTTTGAATGTTCTAGAGATTACATAACATGTTTATTGAGTCATTTTATAAGGGTACATTATTTTTTTTGGTTACTAATATATATTTTAAATATACGTTAACATTAATTCATACTAAAATATTTTATTCACATTCCACATTGAACATGTTATTGTATATAACATTAAAATATTTTCTTTTTAACATTTTTTTATATACACGTATTTCTGTTAAAATAATTTTGAAAAATATAAGGTTTAAACATCTTACTCACATATTTATTTTACTTCTAATTTATTTACATAAAATTATATTATGTCATATGGACAACTAATTAAATATGCATAACATATTTCTTTCTTTTTTAATACAACCTATATTGCTTTTCTATTTAGAGAATAAATTATTTTTGTTTTAAGGTGACATACACACTTACACATCACCTTCACATGCTCTCGAATAAACCTCTAGATTCAATCATTATATTATTACACATATAAAATGTTATTCATTAAAGGGGTGTTATTTAAACTTGTATGGCTTCAACAACTTGAAAAAGTCCTTAATTTATTTACATAAATTTATATTATGTCATGTGGACAACTAATTAAATATACATAGCATATTTTTTTTCGTTTTTAGTACAACATATTGCTTTTCTATTTAGACAATAATTTATTTTTGTTTTAAGATGACAAACACACTTACAGATCACCTTCATATGTTGTTGAATGAACCTCTCTGTTCAATCATAATATTATTACACATGCAAAATGTTATTCATTAAAGGAGCGTTATTTAAACTTGTATGGATTCAACGCCCTAAAAATTTCCTAGGGTACTTCGATTGTGCAAGGGTTACCCATTCAACTTGTGATTTCAATAAATTCCTACAAGATTTTTGAGAAATTAGATTGGAAAAACCCACTTGAAAAACTTTCAAAAATTCTCACTAAAAACAACTCATTCATTAATTACTTTTAATAAAAATCAAATTACCAATAAAAATAAATCGGGAAATAAAAATAAATTTATAAATTAATGTTCAATAAAAGAATATTTTGGCGACGCTTGCTTTATTACCGAACAATCGTTACCAATTTTGACCCAGAAAAGAGGGAGGAGGAAACAGTAGTAGCAGCGCAATGTATTCAACCACTTGCAGAAATACAGTAAAATTTTGGGTGCTCACCGCCATTTTAGCACCTACTTTCCTTGAAGCTGCAAAAGTCCAAAGATATTGAAAAAGATAATCACGATAAAGGAATGCTTTTACATCCCTAAATTACGGAGCATTACATAAGTTATAATTTTCTTTTCTTTTTAATAAATCGAAAAATACCGAGCATGTTGGAAGTTGGCCCATGGGCGATACCTTTGGTAAAAGGCTGTGTAACACGTGTTTGTTGCAAAGCCTGTTCAATTCATGATCCACATTTTCATTGAATTTTTTCGGTTTGCTCACGTACAATGCAGTGAGATTCCAACAGCGGTTTATAGTGGGTCCTACTGATCCCATCGCAACTGGGAAAAAACGTGGGATTGGATTCTTCGCAAAGTGCGCTTCACCTCACGCGGGATTTCTGCTGTTCCAGCCACCACTAGCTATCGATATACTGTAGACAATTTTGTGATATATTGTAGACAATTTTGCGGATGGGAAGGTGGTGTGGAGTCTGTAACCCAACTCTATGCAACGTCTATCAAAACAGGGCTTTCTGTTTTATGTGTTTTGTGTTTGTCTCAGTATTTCCTTGCAGAGATGGCCACCTATTCCCATGTTTCTCAGAGTAAGAGAGGGAGAGATGAATACTGGAATGGCGGATTCGCTTTGCCAGACGTAAAACGAACCATTAGCAGAGCGTTGGCGTATGACAGCGATCTCACGAGCTTGCTCGACAAGATCGATGATATGGATAACAAAGTCAGTAACCCAGAAGGGATTGATGCTATCAATGAGCTTGACGGCGAGATCGGATTGAACGCGGTTCAAAAGTCTATAATGATGAAGGCGGAAATCGGGTTGAAGGCACAAACACATAATGATTTTAGGTCTACTGACGAGAAGGGAAGTAATGATCAGATGGGTTCTATTAAAGAAGACGAGTTGACAGAGCGGAATTCTGAAGCAACGACCTCAGTTTGCTATGTAAAAGACTTCAAGGATCCCGACGATGTTGGTGCAGAACTTGGCTTCTTGGAAGACCATATCTGTCCCCACGAATTTGGAATCATCATTAACTACATCGAGGGAGATTCAATCGCCAATACTATGGACTATTCGGATGCGGGGTATGGATATGCTGAGACTACGGAGGATTTCTATGGGTCTCTGTGGGACAATGATATTTGGCAGTTGAATGAACATTTGGTTATTCAAAATGATCTTGAATCGCCACAACAAAAATAATTTGGGATTAGTGGAGCCGAGTTTCATGACGTTTAGAACGATTTTAAACCAGTTCAACAATGGAGCAACGATGAAGAAGTATTGTAACATGCATATTGAAAGAAACATTTCCTGATTTTGTATGTGAAAAAACATAATCAGTGCCGAGTATGTCAGTTTGTTTCCAAGGCTATTTCCTCCGAACTGTCACTCTGTGAATCCATGAGCAAATCAAAATTTTACTTTAAGAAACAAGGTCAAGGAGGAACCTTCAGCTGAAGTTTTTATAACTTGATTTTGTTAAATCATTTATATGTTTTCACACTAGGTGTTTTGTCAAAATGTGATCAACGAAATGTTTAGTTGAATCGTGAAAGATTTTTGGTCGAAGTAGAATCAATACACTTAATAGAGTTGTTAAAATTTCTAAATAGAGTTGTTAAAATCTCTATTTCTTAGAATTTTTTTTGCGTTTTTTTGTTTAACTTCTCTAAAATTTTATAGGAATTTATTGAAATCACAAATTTGATGAGTAGCACTTATACAATCCAAATGTTTTACAAGTTTTTCAGGTGCCGAATCTATATATATAATCAAAAAACCAATTTAAATAACACAATTAAAATTTCACCTCAAATATTTTCATCAAATTCTATCAAAAAAATTATAAGAAACCACACCAGAATCAATTGCTTTATCATCTCAATAAGACTTGATTATATTTATATTTCTATCTGAGTTGTCATCCGTTAGTATCAATGTCGATTTTTAACAACTTAATGATACTATGAAACTGAGATGTGTTTTAAAATATTGATGTTTGTTATTACCACAAAGATGAAGCGGACATAAAGCAACATCCGTGAGAGGAACTTCAATTTTTCTGTCACTAATGTATTCATTCTTCCACTATGTCTAACTCTTTCACAGTTGAATGATTCTTAAATCTAACGACTCTGGAGTCGAGACTTTTCCCACAATATCCTCAATATCCTCAATTATCTTAATAGTGGATTATAAACATGGATATATTCTTATGGATTTGTATACTGTTCATAATGCTGACATGAAAACATGGTTCGACTTCCCATTCGTTGGATGCACTGAACAGTTTCTTCGTGCTACACGACATTGACATTTTCACATACTGATATTGCGGGTTTGTCGGTTGCCCCACAAAAAAGCAATTAAATATTTTACTCCTCAAACTCCAACAGAGATTGTACTGAACTTTTGACACATGTTGTAATTTCCGAATCGTTTACTTTGGCATTGTCTACAGATATCACAATTCCGTCTTGACATCACAACAGTGAAATTTTCTGGAAAAAAACTTAAGAAATTTGATAGTGAGAGTATTTGAATAGCTTTTTAATTATGGAATTTCAGCAGTATCAAAAGAAATAGTCTATAACGCGACTTTTTGAAAGTCTTTCCGGCAGATTTTTCCGGTCGAAATCCGGCAGGAATTTATTAGAATCGCAAGTTTGATAGCTACTTTCTGCACAATGAAAGCGTCCCAGGGGTTTTTCAGGGTGCTGAATCCAAATATGCAGTTAAAAAACCATTTTAACTGCAAGAAATCAAGATTTGACCTCAATTTCTTCCGCCTGATTCCGTCACCGAAATCTTCAAAAAATCGCATTATAGACAACTCCGTATCAAAAATTCTGGACACTTGAAATCTTAGAACTTGACTGCTATATTTCAAATTTCCACAAATTTATGAAATCCAACTAGAATTTCCAATCACCACGTCTACTTTTTGTTGCGTGCATGTAAAAGTGAAGTGGTGGGGTTTATCTGCATGGGGTGATTACAAAACCACGTGGAGGGTGACAGTGACAAGAGGTAGATGTGACTAAATGAGTCTATGTAACTTCTTAACAAATCGGGTAGGGTCATCAACAGTGCGTTGGACTTCTAACGTCCACAGGGACGCCACTTTGAAAATCTTTTTATAGACGACGCTTCCTGTATCATGACTCTGGGAAATGGAGGGGCCCACATGGATATGATCGTGGTGACTCGAATAGTGATTGACGAAACCATGTGGGCATTGACTAAACGTAAACGTTCGAGAAGCACTGGAAATATTTTTATACACTGGAAATATTTTTATATTTTAGAGGTAAGCGACATAAATGTTTGTGCTCATCATTCAATTGGTGTCCACGATTCTTCGAATTCCATTGAGTACCAAGTCAGTGATGAAGAGTGATGAAGTTTGGTGGTATGATAAAACTTATTATAGTTTAGTGGTTAAATTAGCAATGAGGACGACCAATTTTTGTTGCTAACCGCGAATGAAGGCAGACTCATCACCGTTATTCAAGGAAAATTACGCAACTAGGAATAATGGCTCGTGATCATGTATTCAAGGCAGATACATGAGAGAAGAGATGATATTCCAATTATTTATGGAATTTTTAGTATTAAAATTAATATCGAAAATTAAAGCACAATTCTATATAAATAAATTATAGGATATATTTTTATTCATGTTTGTCATATCAAGTATTGGTAACTCCACAATGTAACTTAGGTAATTGTATTAACTAAAGCACACACACACACACACACACATATATATATATATAGGCGGACTCATCACTGTTATTCAAGGAAAACCACGCAACCAGGAATAACTCGCTCATGGTCATGTATTCGAGGCAGATACATGAGAGAATAGATGATATTCCAATTATTTATGGAATTTTTAATACTAAAATTAATATCAAAAATTAAAGCACAATTCTATATAAAGAAATTATAGGATATATTTTTGTTCATGTTTGTCATATCAAGTATTGGTAACTCCACAATGTAACTTAGGTAATTGTATTAACTAAAGCATATATATATATATATATATATATATATATATGAGTGGAGAGATTTTTGGGATTCCAATTCCAAGGTATTTTGGTTTTCTCCAATTCATAATTGAAATATTAAATTAATTACAATAATCTCAATCCTTTCAGATTAGCTCTCAACATTACTCCCCTTAATCTGAAGGGATTTTGGTGAGTCCAAGCATCATTCTGAATCTTTCAAACTTTTACCTTCCAAGTGTTTTGGTGAAGATGTCTGTAATCTGTTGATTTGTGGAACAATGGCAAAGGTGAATAGTCTTGGCTTCAACACAATGTCGAATGAGATGATACTTTGTATTGATGTATTTTGTTAGATTATGGAACTTTGGGTTCTATTGTCGCTGTGACAAACACCCTCCAAATTTTTTCCTACACTTGAATTTTGGAGCCTACTTGTGATCCTATGATCTGTCATTCCTTTATTGCTCATAGTTGCTTAATGGTCGGTTGATGTTTCCAAATGTCAAAGTCACTTTCTTACACATGCTTATCTTTTGATGCATATACAAGCGCTCTTCCTTCAAGCACGCCCAGGTCAATGTACACCCTAGGGAATTATACATTGCGTGACCTATGCCGACAGTTAGTGTACAATATCACTAAAAAAACCCTCTCACTTTGGTTACAATTTTGTTACTATTCGAGTGAGTTTTCGTAATTGTCTCTTTTGTGCACTTTGGTTTTCATTAGTGTCGGTTTCACTTATGCGACTGTCATTTTTTCTTTCTTTCACTTCTACAAGTGGTGCTTTTGTGTTATGTTCACTATAACATGTGTCACTTTCACTTTCTTTAGCTTTTGTAAGTGTTGTTTTCACTTTTTCTTATTGTTGCCTTTTAATAAGGGAAGTGTCGCACCTAGTGAAAGGGAGTCCTTTGTACATTCTTGAAGGGCAACTTTGGTTCATTCCCTTGTAATACCGGGTTCTATTGATCATGGGGATATGTATTAGACTCATTCACCATGTCTTGAGCATTGTTTCATTAGTGTCGTCACTTGTGTTGCAATGTGTATAATAAGTGTCGCACTTGGAGGTAAGTGTTGTCTTGTTGTCATTTCAATGAGGACATGTCGATTTTTGGTGGTGAATGCTTCATTGTCGAGTGCTTGATCGTCTATAAGTGTGTAATCATGTTCAAGTCATGTTCTACTTCCATCTATCAGCTCTTTGGTCACACACTTAGTCATTTTCGGAAGATGATCCTTCCCCGATCAACCTCCCTCCAATATGCTTCCCTGAACTATGCATTCTGCAGTCTCAAGCCTTAGTCAGTGTGTCCTATCTCTTGGAACTGTGCAACGCATAGTCATTTCCTCTAAAGACTACTTGTGTAGTCATAATGCTCAAGAATTTTCCTCCTTCCCTCAGAAACTACGCAATCTACCTCCTCAGTCTGCCTTTCTTGCCCACTGTGTAAATTCAGTCAGCAGTATGACCTCTCTATCTCATTGATTTTCTCAACTATGTAGCCATTGGCCTCCTGGGGCTACACACTACACAATCACAATGAGAAAGCCATTCATGTATGCCTTCTTTCCTTGCTAAATTGTGTAATTTTCAGTCTTTGGCCTTCCTGAACTGTGCATTTCACAATCACTATGAGCAATCCTTCATCACTGTCTCACTAACTTTCCCAACTACGCAATCATGTGCCTCCTTGTATTCCCGAACTGCGCACTGTACAGTTTTAGTGAGAAACCCTTCATTGTTGTGTCCTTAAATCCCTCAATTGCACAATATTCCTTCTATGGCACTCAGATACTCTGCAGTGTGCAATCATAGTCTCCAGATCATCACTCTTGCATCTTGGAACTATGCATTGCACAATCCCTGAGCCTTATTCTTTGTCCAACACTCAGTTTAGGTCTAATCAATGCATTGCATGGATAATCAGATAGACTAGGAGATTTTTGGACTGATGTTATCTTGTCATGAGTGAATTCCATCTGTAGGTTCTGTATCTTGAGATGACAAGATGATGTTCAAGGAGGATGAAATGGAGATCATATGAAAACACACTTATGAAGCTGGAACCAGTAAGAAGTCATCAAGAATATTAAGGGACACTAACTTACGAAAAAATAATAAAGGTCAAGATCGCATGAAGGCTCCATACCAATCAACATCTTGGAGGATGAAGATGAAGCACATGTAACATCTATCTTGAAGAATAAAAAAAAAAACAAAAAGAATAAAATCTTGATATTGGCACATCACTATGAAGTTCCATGTCATAAGTACCAAGTGATGTCTTTTCCAAGTGTCATCACAATGTCATATGTGTCAATGTGTCCTACCACATTATTTATGGATGTTATTATGTGTTTTCAAGAAGATGAAAAAATGTTAATGTGTGGAAGTCCACAAGGCACAAGTGGAATACGAAAAGTCACATGTACACTAAAGAGTCACTAGGAGAAGTCCAAGAGTCTTGTAGAAGTTCAAGTGTCACTTGGAAGTCCAATAGTCATGAGAGAAACTCAAGAGTCATGAGGATATGAAATATCATTCCTCTCGTTATAAATACACTGTCAGAAGTAAAGAAAAGGGGTTTTGGAGGCTTAGACTTTGGAGAGTTATCCTTGGCTTCTCTAGCTTGGCATAGGAGAGAAGATAATTTTTTGGAGAAGCAAGGAGTGACTTAATGTTTCTCTATTGGATCTAGTGTCTCACCATTGTTACTATGTAATTGAATGTTTCACCTAATAATTAGAAGCTCGTTGAATCAACACATTTTCATGCATGTATCGTGAATATTGTAAGACTATTCTTTAGGTGTTTGTGGTATATGTTTTGTTCATATGCACTAAGGAAATTGAATTACTTCATTGGATTTGGTACTTATCTTCTTGAATGTGTGTTGTATTTATTTTAATTTTTGTTGTGTCTATGTGAACTGTTTCATTGTATAACTAAAGAATCTTTCCTTGTTCTCATGTGCCTCTCTTAGGATAGTACTATTACTTTCCTTCTAGATACTCACTCTTACTTCCCTCTTGTGAAAGTCTCCTTTTACACATTGAAATTGGTGTTTCACAGTGTCAACTTTCTTGCTGATTTCAGAGGTTTTTTGCATACTCTCTTGCGTTGTTTGTTGTAGCCAAGGAAAATCTTAAGTTATAGTGGTCGAGCCGATACTCCAGCTGGGGCTCCTACTCCTAATGATGTCAATTCTAATTGGGACTTCATATCAGGTTACCCCCTTCGTTGATGGATTTCCAGCACCATCAACAATTGGCACTAGAAGGAGGGCTGGATGACACATTGTTCCCATTGAGTCTATTTTGAATCTCCTATCTTAAATGGCTCATCCTCAAATCATACTTCCAGGGCATTTTTCTAATCAATCCAATGGTAAAATTTTCATCACTAATGAACCCCTTTATAACTTGTCTCAATCTAAGTTTGATGGCGATGGTGAAATATCCATAGTTGATCATATATCTATTTTTCTCTATTTTTGTGAATTTTATAAAATTGATTGTGAAGATGTTGCTTGTGTACTTTTCTTCCTCACACTTGATGGTCAAGTTAATCGATGGTGTCATACCATACCATCTACTTCCATTCATTCTTTTGATCACATCATCAAGGAGCTTCATTGAGCCTTTGATAAGTATGACTATCGAGAGGTCCTTAAATAGATTAATCAACTAAGAATAAACCCTAATGGATTAGAGATTTTTCTAATCAATTCCTTCACATACTTTACGAGTTTCATGAAGAGCATACAAATTGAGATTTCTTTAAAATGAAGTTTGAAAGTTTGGTTCAAATTTCTTTACATTGTGAATCTGAACCCCGTGATGTCTTATCTCTCCCAACTTTTGTGAACCATGAGACACTTCTAATTTCAAAGGAGGAACCTACTATTCCTTTTGTTCCTTGTCCTCCTCATTTTTCAGCTATGATGTAGGTGGCCTCCTTGGGATGATGTGAAGATTGGGAAATCTAAAAATAAAATGGTTGATCCATCTCTGCAACCTTCATCCATTTCTCATGATCAACATCCAATGGAGGAAACCTTGGAATGGTTCATGGAGCCTAGGGTGAAGACAAATCTTTCCATTTCTAAATATGATATTAACACTCGTAAATTTAGTGTTTAATATGATTTATATGTTATCCTCCTCTATAATCTCATTCTCATAACCCCTTTCCCCTTTATCTACTTAATCAGTCTCTTTCGAACTCTTTTGATTCTCAATTTTCTAATCTAAAAATTGGTCAAATGCAAGGTAGTCACATTTCACAGATAGAGGAGCAGAAAGGTGAAGACTTTTTTGATCTTTCTACTCCTTTCCAAATTACTCTATGTCAAGATAATGTTTCTTCATTCTTGGCTAATTTATAATCTACTAATCTCGGTTATTAGTCAAAATAAATCAATTTTCCTAATCCATTTAAAGTCTTGGGAAACCAACATTCTGATGATAATGACTCTATGATGTACCAACTAATCTTTTGGTTTATTAAGAAGACTTTGATTTGAAATATTTAGATCTTAAATATAGCTCAGTCAAAGAAGATTTTATTATGGGAAATTCCTCTTCAATTCACTATTCCTTATGTCCTATTTCTTATAATGAAAATATGTCATGCTCTTCGGGTTCATAATTTGATGAGTTGAATCTTGAAATGACACAAGATAGTGAGATTATCCATGATGAAGAAGGGAACAATGAAATCATATAACATCAATTCCATTCCTTGCAATTTCCTATTTTGCATGAAGATAACACTTCAAATCATGTAGCTCATGAGTTTTCTCCGGTTTATGCATCTCTAGATTTACAATCAGAGGGATATTATGACTTGAGTAATATGTTTGTTGAAGTTGAAAATATGATCAAACCAGTGATGCAGATGGTTACCATCAAGATAATAGTGATGTTGTTGATTCAATTGATAGTAGTTTTCCATATGCAATTTCCAATCTAACTTAGTTCTCAAAATATAGTTATCCAACTTTTCAAAGTTCTAGATCTTGTCAAGAAGTGAAGGTACTTTAACTTTTGTTGATGGTTGTGTCAGGTTTTCGCAATCCTGATGAGATCCTTGAACTAGGTCAGATATGGATTTTCTCACAAAATGCTTTTATTTGCATGGTTTCACTAGATGCAAACTACTCGAAACATTTTAAGTATTTAAAATATAGTTTTTATAACTCTGAAGATATGTTTTTTAATCAGTTAAAATATTCTTCTTTAGTTGATTCATCTCCGTACAAATCTCTTGTATCGAATTCTGGTTTGGAGTGTATATCTTTCATGGATGCACAGAGCCATGAAGCATATCATTCTGATTATCGAGATAAATATTATCATTTGACGAAGGATTCATACCCGCTAAGTTTTGTTGTAAACAATCAGCTCCTAATATTCATTATGAATTTTATTAAGCTAATAATTTTTGTTCTGGCCCAATGAATCCTTTTGAGCACCATTCATGTCTTGAATCATTTAGTGGATCGAAACCCCCATGCTAATATGAATTTTAGATTTGATTTGACATATCCTTCTTACTTTTTGTCAGCAATTGTTTCTAATTCCTCAAGATTTTGTATCATTGGTCTAGTATGGAATTGGAAAAAAAGGGAACCAATTGAGAATAGAGAATTTCATATGCTAATTCATCAATCTAGTCATAACACTGGATCTAACAATTGTTATTTCAAAAATAATTTTCCCACTAGTATATCTGATAATCATTGTTTTACATCATTTTATCTAGTTGAATATAGTGGTATTTATGATTTATGATTTCATTCTTTAGATACTTGTCAAATAGTTGAGGCACTTCAGTTTTTGCAAGTGGTTATGTTAGGTCCTCACTATTTTCACAAAGCTTATTAACCAGATCAAGCTATCTTTCCCTTGCAAAATTCTTCCTATGGTTCGAGTACACTGATTGAAAGTTAATCTTTCCTAGAGTTTAAGGATTTTCAAAAGGATTGTTTAACATTTCATGATCCAATCTATGATTTTCCAGAGAGATCTTGCTTATCAAGCTCTCTTGTTAATAACAAGTTTTGACTTTTCCTAATGTTTGCTAAGGATGGAAAAACAAATGAAGGTATATTCACAAGAAGTTTTCGAGGTTGGTATGATTCATATTCTAATCTAAAAGGCAAGGATCCAGGTTGGTTAAGGTTAGTTGTTATGGAACATATTTCTACATGTAGGAAATACCTTCAATCTATTGTGAAAGTTATTCAAGTTCTTATCTTTTTTATTTCATATTATATTATAATGGTTTTAATTACTTATATCCTTATGATTGCAGGTCAGGAGCGGTTATGACGATTACATTGGAAATTTCATTACACCTAGCCTTGACCTTCTAGACAGTTAGGTTAGGAGTAGGTCTAATTGCATGATAGTTTCCCTTGCACACTCATCATGCATTTTCTCTCCATCCAATCTTCGCATTTGTTTTGTTTTCCCATTTCTATCTCGCATGTTGCTTTTACTCCAGTTCTCCATTTGCTTTATCTTTTGATCTTGTTTCATTTCTTTATTGTGCCTTTTCTTCCATCTTTTGTTTAATAAGACTTTGCATGAAAATTGTTCTCTTTGGCTCAAAAGACAATGTGGTAAAATTTGAAAAGGGAATTGTGATGACTAACAATGCTTGACTAATCTATTACCTCTTCTCTATTTGGGTTTACATATCTTTAAAGTCAATGATGTTTGAACATAAAATATGATTCGTTCTAGATGGAAAGTGTCTAGTTGAACTGTAAAGCTTTTATATTATTTGGATCTTCATTCTAACTCAACCCTGTATTGAATAGTGTTTCGACATTTCGACTCAACCAAGTAGAGAAGGGAAAGGAAAAAAAATAAAAAATGAGCATATTAATGTTATTTATCTTTCAAATCCCTTAAACAAGGAACAAACTATCCTGCTCTCAATAAGATGGGATCCCTCTTCCACCTGTATTACAAATATTCAATAAACTCTTCAAGCATATCTTTAAGAAAATAAAATAAAGGGTGAAGAAGAGAAAGGCTTCCTACATAGAGAAGTGAAGCAAGCAACTTCACTAGGGTACTAAACTGACCTGCTGGAAGCGAAGCGATGCTTGTGTCTCCTTAACATGACTCCGTTGTGGTACTGAACAAACTCACTGGCAGTGTAAAAACACTGAGGAATGTGCTTATAAAACGCTTGGTATACTTATTATCCTTCTCCGCTATCAAAATAGTTGAGGTTTGACTAGTATCATGTTGACGTGTTTGAAGCTGAGAGAGGAAAGGAATATACTATATCTTTAATCGAGATAAGTGGAAAATCCAAGGTAATCTACATGGTGAATCAATACTTCCTAAAATACTGAGACCTTACAATTTGTTATCATAGTTTAGATTCAAGGTAATGGATTTAGGGGTAATGGCTTGGGTCCGTTTTTTAAATTTTTTCACAAAACATTTAGGTGCATTGAAAGATAATTTGTTAGCATTGGTTCAATGGGTTTAAAAAGAAATCATTGACAAATTAAATGGTAGAAAGTGTTCATTTTCTTTAGAAGTAGTTAGTGCATAAAAAAAATGTGTTTCTGGTCTTGTTTGTGCCTATATATGATGTTGGTTGTTGATGAAGGGTTCTTAGTTATTTTTATGAAAAATGAAAATATTGGGCTCAATGACCTCTAACCTTCAAGTTTATTTCAATAATTAAGTCAACCAAATATTTAATCCTACATTGATCCATAATGTAGACCTTTTTCCAGAGGAAGCAAAAAAATTAAATAATTTTTTTGTAACTTTGTTGACAGTTAATCCATTAGCGTTCCTTTTGAAAATATTTTGATATAGCACTTAGAATTAATTTGTGAGTGATTGGAGCAGATAAATTTTTTGAGGCGACGATAAGGGGTTTTAGTTATGATAAATATCATGCAAGATGGATTCATGAACCAAGCCTCAATTTTGATGAATCAAGCTTGAGATCCATGGTGGACTTACTATTTTGAACATGATGACAAAACTCTATTTTTAAGACTGTTTTTTTCGTGTAAAATACAATAACTTTGGATGCAGTTTCCGAACAATTGTAAATAAAGTTTTGAAAACCAAAAGAGGTTTTTGTCCGAAAAAAGATCATTTAACAAAACCTCTCTCAGGTGTTACATAGATATCACGGTTTGGGAGATACGAAGTAATATTTGGAGCCTATGTTTCAGGAATTTGTGATAATTTATTTTTTCTATATTTAGAAAAACGCCTAATCAAATTTCAATTGGAGAGCCAGCTCATCAATTTGACTTGGGGATTAGATGTTATCTCGTCTTTGATTATTTTTTATTTAGTAAGTTAAACATAGATGAAGAGGTTTGAGATACATTATTTTTTGGATCTTGAACAGTTTGTAAGTATTCTATAAAGTAGATCATGAGTGAGGACCAAGGGTTCAAATTTTTTGGAAAAACTGTGTATTGTTATAGACTTTGATATTAATATATTTTTCTATAAGAAATATTATATGTGTAGTTTCAGAGACTCATGTTTGAATGATTTCTGGTATGTTTTCTGTTGTGTTTACCTTCTTATTAGCCTCACCTTTGAACATTAGTCTTCAATATATGAATAAATCGATATGAATTTGAATTCATGTTGAATGCTCAAGTTCATGTTATTTCAAATACTTATGTGTTTTTTAGCTTAAATATCATTTACAGAAATCACTTTCAGTGCTTTGTGTTTGATGTTTATTTTCTATAATCTTCTACCATATCTTGATGATAATCTGTCAAATAAATCATAAGCTATCTTTCCTTTGCTTATAGTTTTTCATATAATATGTGATTAGAAAGTATTTATTTATGCCAAAGACTCCATACCCAATGGTTTCTTTATTTTCTTTCCAAATCAAATTCATCTGGTACAATTAAATCTTGCCAATGAGCATACTAGTGACCTACTACTATAGTGACCTTGAGCAGTAGAGTTAAGAGGAAATCCCTCTCAATATTAAAGGGCCAACTTTCAATCCCAATCGTTTTGAAGGTTACCTCAACGTATTTTCTTCTACAGCCAAGGAAAAATTCTCAGTGACAACATCTTGGCACCATTTTTGAGGAGTGAAGGTCAAATAATTCCTAGGAAAACACAAGAGGTTGTGAATCATTCACATGGCGACTCCATGGTCAAACAATTTAGAGTTAGAAATCATGAAAGGGGACTCCACTATCCGAAGAATTTAAAGCTTGAAGAATGTGTTGGTGAATATATTGGATTCAATGAAGAACTCATATGTTGCTACTATTGTTTCAAGGTATGTATGTTTGGACTTTAAAGACCTTCCTAGTTTTCCAAAGCCTCTTCCTAAAGATGAATATTTTTTTAGGAATGGTCCTAAATTTAATGGAGAACATTCGAGCTTGGCCTTGAAACATATTTGAAAATTCCATGACTTTATTTGTTGAGAAATGACAACAATAAATTCTAGTTTAATTTGTCCTTGAATTAAATTGAGAATTAAATCACATTCTATTCTCATAGCAACTTGTAAATAGTTAATTAAGCTTAATTGACATAACTAGCTTAGGAATTTTGTGTTGGGAGTATTTTTGTAGTCATGTATATGTTTGCCCCAAATTGTAGGGGTCCGGGATGATTTTATCTGAGTTGTAACTAGATAACTCAGTTTGAATGAGTTATGGACAGTTAAACTAGTTGTAACTGTTGGTGGAACTAGTAGAGGATTAGTAGTGAGTTGGTGCACCGATGCATCCTCAGTGCTACTCTAGATAACTAAAGATTCCCTCATGAGAAACTCATGCACGCCAATTTCGAGAAAGACCCCGTTCAGACTCGAGTGCAGGGACAATGTACTATTAGTTGTAGAATGATATGAGTTGTACATATCATGTTGCAATCAGAAGAGGACCTAGATTTGGATTGTGTAGTTATGGAAGAAGGAATTCCAAGTTAAATATGGGCTATTCATCACAAGAATTGTGTAAGGAAATAGGGGCTCAACAGGCAACATAAATTGGCTAAGTGTTGCTCCGTGCGAGCTTGTGAGGTAGAGAGTTGATCATACTTGTGTGGAATTGTTATTTTGAGAACAAGCCTTGTATTATCACTCAGATTTCTGATTAATGCAATAGATAGTCAGGTTTTTGAGCAGTGGATTTACCCAGAGAAAAAATCGTGTTATGTTTCTTTGATTATCTTCCTCTTGTCGATTATTGTTTTCATTGATCATTGGCTTCCATTGTTTAAAGAGTATAGTAGATTCTTGTCATGTGCTTTAGTGCATTACATGAGATGTGAATATATAGGAAAATATACATGGTATCAGAGTTGCAGATGATATATTAAAGGAGATTTTGAAGTTTCCAGGTTGGTGTTACAGGTGAAATTAAAGTTTGAAATACATAACTCAGGATCGGAAAATGTCGTTCTACGGTTTTCAGCTTGAGCATGCCTTCGAAGGCAACTCAAATTATATAGCCTAGAAGGAAAAAATGCAAGTTGTGTTGGAGGATAATTGTTATAGACATTTTTGGGCACTACAACCCCAAGCATAAAATGTCCATAAACCAAGGGCTCCTAAGTCCCTAAAGGTGTTGTTCCAACCCCTAAAAGAACAAGGTCAACTGATTACAGCATCTCCCAGAAGTTATCCATGACAAACTACTCAGAACTGGTCAAAACTGGACCATTTCACCTGCTCCATAGGCAAAGTGCATTGCATCCCACCTAAATACACACAGTAGGTGCGTTGCATTTCAAAAAGCCCTTCTATGGGGTGCGATGGGTGAGAAGGGACAAATGGCAGGGTCAATCCGCAAGGTGGAGAAGCATGGAATCTTCCAGAAACTTCTCCTGTGACACTTGCCTATCTGAGTTCGACCAGGGATGAGTAAGAGATCATCAATCTCCAAGTGGAACCAAGAACTATCAGAGGGAAGACACTAATCAAATCACAAGCTGACTCATCTCCCTTGCAGACATCTATATATGGATCCCGCATCCCAGAGATCCAGAGGCTGGAATTTTGCATCTTGTAAGGAATTGCTGTTGGTTTCTTGAGGCAACATCATAGTGTTGGGTGATCTAAGATTTTCATGAGGTGAAGAAGGGCTTACTTGCTGAGAGGATGATGCTGGGTCAGAACAATTGGTTGTAACTCTCTTGGCTCTTTCTTGATTATCAATAAAGCTATTCAAGTTTTCCTCCATACTCTTGTGTGATTTATGTTTTATGCATTTGTATGGTCAATTTACATCTGATTCTAAATTGTTTATGATAATAGATCTATGTTCTCGTATAGTGTTATGCTGCTTTGATTCTACAGGTACTCTGTGAAGCTGGGTATACAAGAAAGCAAGTAGCAAAGGACTATCAGAAGAGAGAGGAATCGAACAAAGAACCAAGCACAAGACAGAGGTTGGTCTCTTTTATTCTTCTCTCATCTATCTTTCATAAAGGAAAACGAAAGTAGTTTTACTTTGTTTGTTTCTAAGGTAGCTACCAGCCTTAGTGGGATTAGCAGTTCTGCATAGACACTATTCCCGGTAACAAAATGGCGACTTCACTGGGGAACGAGTAGATTGTTTGTTCATCTACATTTGTTTACTTTATAAACTTACAGACGGAGCCTGAAGTCAAGCCATCTAGCCTTCGAACTACATTTTCTATGTAAGTGCAAAGTAGATCAACGCTGCTTCAGTCAATCTCCGAGTTTTGTTGATGATTTAAACAATTGGTTTACAAGCTCTCTAATTGCCCTTGTGGTGGCTCTAGTAACCTCCTTAGATCTACCCCTGTGAATGACTTACTGATTACCATTTGCTCGGCCAAAATCCATGAACTGAACTGCAAACTGTGACCGGAACCCAATCAAAGTCTCGTCCCTGGTCCATCGCACTGACTGTTCTGTGAATCTCAAATTCAGCGCACTTCCTGAGTGTAGTAGGTGCGTTGCATTTCAGTTTCACTATGTTATAGGTGCGCTGATCAGACTAGGCATTGTTCCTAAATTTTGGTTTCTGTGTTCACTCTTTTCAAATCTATTCAAGAGTTTTTCTGCTTGTAGTCGGTACACCTCTGTTTGAAACCCCTTTCCTTGCTGTTATTCCACCTCCTTTGTGCAAAGGACTGTAAATGTTTTTATGTATTTTTTGAGTCATTTTCAGTTCTCCTTTACAAAGAAGTAATGTAATTGTACTGTCGTTTCTTGATTTGAGAGTGTCACAAGTGTCGTTTTCAGTCATAGAAGAGAGTCTGATTGCTCTTGATAGTCGATTACCCTGTTACTATTGTATTTGATCTGAATTTGTAGTTTTTCTAGTGTCGAAAGCAAGTTTTCAATTCCAAATCGCAAAGTGTTGTCATTGTCCTCATTTTGTTTTGAAAAGAAACTTGTTAGTAATTGTCATTTTGAAAATAATTTAGATTTGCGCATTAGCTTTCTTTTTATCATTTACACATTAAGAAGGCTGAAAACAAATACATGCATGTGCATTTGCATTTAGACTGTTTGTTGGTTTGATTTAGGACAGTGCATATAGTGTGTGCTCTTTGCTCTTTGTTGAAAGAACGCCATCTCTCTTTCCTTACTAGCTAGGATTTTCATTGCACAAAGAAGATAAAACGACTATTTATCATCTTAGATTGCATTTTAGGAATTGTACCTCTACATCACGCGGTGAACCTGAAAGGAAAATCTCTTAAGCAAGATCAACTATAAAATAAATTTAATGAATCTAACAATGCTTTGGAACCTATCGCACAACATCAAGAAGTCTAGGCTAGAGACGTATTCCGGCGTCGTAAAGCCTGGTAACTATTGTTTTCACTGTTGGTTGGGTGATTCCTACACTTTGAAACGATAAGTGCCAGTACGGACTTGTGCTCCCACGTACCGTCAAGTATATTTTGGGAGACCACAATAGGCTTAATCCTTTATCCATAGGAAGCCGTGTCTGCCGCCCTATCGATCGCAATGCACTAAACACAGCATTCGAGAAGATTGACTGTCGTACCGTAAAAAGTATTCTGCAGTTTTGCGATTGGTTTGGTAATCCCTCTGCCTAGATTTCCAGAGCAGTCCCTTTCGTTCCTTTTCAGACTCCTTAACGGAAAAGGTCCATCTGAGAACTTGTCACTTCAGGCTCATTAAAAATCGAAGGCGACTAGAGTCATCTTTTGTTTTTTCTCGACTCTTTAAAATTGAAAAAACAAGTTGTGTCAAAGCGTCTAAAATTTATTTTAAACGGAATAATTATCACCTTTCCTATGTTGGTCTTAGGTTGAAGAAAAATGGAGTCCACCAACCAAGGAGTTCCCCTTGGAGGAAATCCTAGTCCCTTCTCCTCTTGGGGAGATGTTGGTGCGCCCCATATGGCCACATTGTCGCTTCCAGGATTGACAATAGGCTTGCCCGTATGGCTTTTCTCAACCTTCGTCGTTCAGAACACCGCGATTCCTGAACAATTGAGTCAGCAACTAAACGATTCCAGAGTTACCCCCCAACCCTCTACTTCATCCAATTCTTCCTCTCCTCCTTCCTCTTCGCTTGATGAAGCTGGTAAAGCCAAAAATCAAGTACCTGAGAAGAAGAAGGAAAAGAAGAAGAAAGAGAAGAAGAAGAAGGAGCCAAAGGCGAAAAGGGGCAACCAAGCGTCGTCTAGTGAAAATCCACACACTGCACTGACCAGGCCTAAATTGCCATGTGTCATTTGCAAAGGAGACCACTATCATAGAGATTGTCCTTGCATCCCTCGGATCTTAAGGGACTGGTCTCCTCGTTTGCACAACCCGGTGTCGTCAACCTCTGATGATCATGTTGAAAACACACCGTCAACTAGTGAAAATGAAGCCCCTGGACAAAAAGGAAAATGCAAATATCCTTGTAAACTGTGTGAAGGTGATCACGCCATCCACCATTGTCCCTTCTTAGATGAGGCTAAAAGAGTTTTGGACTACCGTCCGGTTTCACCGTTATGGCTCCCTCCTGGATATAAGAAACTCTTGCCAAGTCCATCACTAGTTGAAAATCCAGCTGACACGCCCTTGTCGTCGGCCGAAGTATCTATCACTAAAGAAAAACGATCTGAATCCATGCCAGACGAAAGTCAAAAGGTCGAGGCGGTAGTTGACCCGGTCTTGCCTTAGAGGTTCCACCTTCAGATGATACAGTCACCGAAGAGAACAAGGATGACACCGTCCAAATTCTTTTCGTAAGCACAGACTCCGAAGAACATGGGGGCAGTCTACCCATTCCTTTACCACAAGAAGGAAGTTTGTCAGAGTCGTACCCGACCGTCTATTCGGTCCCACCTCCAAGCAACCTAGTTGTTTCCTTTGACTGGAATTTACTAGGTAGACCCCGCTTACCGGCTAGTGTACCATTCCGAATCATTGCTCAAATATATAGAATGGTTATGGCCGGTACCATCATAGATGAAGGGGCTTCTGTGAGTATCCTTTCCTCGATTGCTTGGAAAGCGCTTGGTTCGCCATCGCTTTTGCCTGAGATGAGGAATCTAACAGGCTTTGACAAAGGAACCAGTTGACCGTTAGGGATCCTTCCCAATGTGCCCATAACATTGAGAGGGAAAACCGTTCACATGAATGTAATGGTAGTCCAAGGACCCCTGGATTATAATCTACTCCTTGGATGAGACTATATTTATTGCATGGGATCCATTGTCTCATCACTCTTTAGAGTAATGTGTTTTCCACACGAAGGAAGAGTGGTCAAGCTCGTAGACCAGCTTTCATTTCCCGGTTCACACATAGCAAATAGTCATACACCAGCCCTGAATGGTATTTTCACACAAGGAATGTCTCATCAATCCCCAGTCCGTCCTCCTGATGAGCGCGAGTGATTCGGGGACATGACTGAAACCCAGGGGGCATGAACCCTGTCTGCTTTGGCAGGAAAACTTCAGGTATAGGGTAGGTTTCCGCGAGAGATATATGACTAGTCTGACACTCCCGTCCGCAATTGAAAAAGGGGTTTAGACTGGAATAATATTCCCTCGTCAAAGTTAAGTTGGTGGAGGCGTCTGTGCCACTCGCCTTTGTCTATTTCGGTGGACATCGCCGAAGAAGTGTTTTGTTTGTGACACGGATAGAACAATCTTTGGTAACCTGAAAGAGGTAAGCCTTTCCTGATAAAACAAATGTTTTGTTTGCAAATTGAGGGGTAACCTCGAAACTCTATTTTATACCTGGGGGCATGCATACCTTTTGGCATGCAAGCGAAGAGCGACTATTTTTTTTTTTAAATTTGTAGGTCCTCTAACCCTTTAAACTCGTAGGATTGGTCATTTCCTAACTTGCATAAAGAAAGGATGCGGGGCAAAGCTTTGAAATAATACCATTTTTAGATGAGGCATTCTTATTATACGACTGGATCGAGCAGTTTTAACGCGGACTTCATACTCGTTAAAAAATAAACATAAGCAATGAGCAAATGTTTCCCCCAGAGTTTAAGCTCATTAAAAAATGAACCAATTTCCGGTAAATAACCATCGTGAATGTAGTACTTCAGCCTTTGAAGCCTTGGTCGTGTTCCCATCATCACCTCCACTTTGTATTGGCCGATCATTCACCTCCACTTGATTGTTTACCCCTTTTGAGGAACAGCTGCGAAGAGTGATCTTGTTAGCCATCCTTGTGACACTGCCATGATTGGAAAATTCCAAACCTTACCTGGAATCAGCTGCTACCCGAATTTATCACTCGTTCCTCAAAGATGAGTCTCCTTTAAGCTCTTTTCAACTGACTTGTAAAATATGAAAAGATTTCTGAGCCATTGGCCTCTCCAGCTCGTTAAAGTGACCGGAAGTTCTATCCCTCCTTTAGATTTTAATCTTTTTGGACCTGAGGGATTATTACACAAAAAGATCGAGCACTTTTTTGTTCGGCTCGTTAAAAGTACCGAAAATTCATCCCTTCTGTATTGTTTTATACTTTTTCGGACCTAAGGGATTAGATGACGAAAAAGGATTTCTTGAGTTCCCTTTATGTCCCTTTTCAGACTCTCTAAAATTGAAAAGGACCGAGTTATCTTTGTCGTTAAACTCGTTAAAAGCTAATAGAGACAAACTTGTCCATAACAGACAAGAACGAGTTTCACTATCGCTAGGCTCGTTAAAACATAGCGATGGGTTTGCCCAAAGGGCAAATTATAGAACAAGCATATGTTATCCTCCTCAAGCTTGACAAAAATAAAGAGGTACTGGTCAGCAATGACTGGGGAAAAATTGGGAAGAAAACTTGAAAAACTTTGTTGGTAGCAAGTCGCTCTTGAACATGACACTTTCACTCCACATCCAAGTCGGGTTGGGTTGTTTCATTCACTGGTCACATCACCATGGTTCCATCACACCATCCACATTTGGGGTTAATGCTACCGATCCATCATGTCAGTGTCGCCGATATGTTCAAGAGAAGTCATTCAGAGAATTCACCTGTGTCTCACCCACTGCAATACATTTACGCTCCATTCTTTCATGACCGCCACCCTGAACCATATATCACCAGATTGTTTTCACCTCCATTAAAATCATTTGCTCCGTTCCGTGTCATTGATGTGGGATTCATTAATGCCCTCCTATGACGGATCGCTTCTTGTCGACATCAGCTCATTATCCAAGAAGGCGATCTAGGAACAACCCTTTCAGTACTTTGAAGCTTGCATGCCTCAATGGCAAGTTTCTCACTTCCGACGACAGGTTTACATCAATGGCCTTCGACCGAAAGATTTTACGTGGTGTTCGATGCCAAGTCCCTTATTCACACCACATGAATTGTACTGCAGTACCTTGAGGATCATTATCATTATTGGTGATTCCTCTCGCGCCTGTTAACAACTTACATCATTGGTTGGTAATCAGGCGATGTCTTTCCATGTCCGACTCTAGAACATCTCTCACATGGATCGACTTGTACTTTGAAGTGAAGATTGAACGAGATTGAAGACCCCGGATCTAGTTTCATCCATTCGGGCTGCGATATATATTCAGGAAAATAAAGACATCAAATGTACATCATTGCTGCACAGATAATCATCCAATCTAAGGGACGATGGCTCTACTAGAATCATCAGTCTACACTCAGACGATTGTCTGTCTCATGTACATGAAAACGAATTTATAAAGCTGAGCATGGGAATGCCCGCCTCAGCTAGATCATGAAAAATTTATGAAGATAATGTATTGT